>CM035845.1:200859743-201027243 GCA_020510985.1 Pholidichthys leucotaenia | reverse complement strand
GCACCATAATCTGAAGCAGGGAACCATGTTTATGAACTCACCAACAGCAAAAACAAACCACAACATGCAACCACCATTTCTACTACTACTACATACTTCGGGTCATGCTGAAGACCATATAAAAAAAAGCGGAACTTCCTGCCGTCCAGCTTGGTGCTCAGCAATAATGGAACGGAGGAGGGAAATCTGT
The DNA here is from genome assembly GCA_020510985.1 of Pholidichthys leucotaenia. Taxonomy (NCBI): domain Eukaryota; kingdom Metazoa; phylum Chordata; class Actinopteri; order Cichliformes; family Pholidichthyidae; genus Pholidichthys; species Pholidichthys leucotaenia. The sequence goes on along the minus strand of CM035845.1, from coordinate 201,027,053 downwards.
TGGGGTGCCTTGCATGGCAGCGGCCCCTCTGATTCTAGATGTGATTAACATTGTAGATAAGAGAAACATAATTTCGTTCTACTGTACATGATTGGCTGTATGGATTGGATGACAATAAAGTTAGCTTTACCTTTTTGGCTTTGGCTTTTACTTTACTTCTGTTTTCCATCCTTTTAAAGGAAAAAAATCCATCAAAATAAAAAAAATCTATTTTTGTGAAAATATTCTTGAGATTTTAAGTTGTATTGCCTGACCCTTCATTACTTCTATATTCTCCATATTATCACATGCCAGAGTGTTCCCTAGTAACCAGCTGTCAGCTAAAAAGTGCTGGCCAACATAGTAACAACGGAAATAAGCTATAGACAGCTTGCTCCTTCTGTAATTGATAACATGGTGGATAGTGTTTCAGCTTCTCTGCATCTGACTCTAGACTTGGTGGCCCCCTTAAAAAAGAAAAAGTCTAATCAGAGATTTCTAACTCCTTGGTTCAACACAGAAACTCGTACCTTAAAACAGAAGACTCGTCAATTAGAAAGAAAATGACGCTCTACTAATTTAGATGAAATCTATTTAGCTTGGAGAAATCATCTTTTAATTTATAAAAAATCTCTTAGAAAAGCTAGAACGAGTTATTACTCTGCATTAATAGAAGAGAACAAGAATAATCCCAGGTTTCTTTTCAGTACTGTAGCCAGGTTGACAAAGAGTCAGGACTCTGTCAATCCTAGCATTCCCTTAGAGCTTACTAGTCAGGACTTTATGAACTTTTTCAATAATAAAATTTCATCCATCAGAGATAAAATCAATCAGATTCTTCCCACAGTTAACTTAAATACTGTAACTACTACAACTCCTTCTATTGATCTCTGTCTTGATGAGTTTACTCCAATTGACCTTTGTGAGTTAGACAAAATAGTTTCCTCATCCAAACCTTCAACTTGTCTTTTAGACCCTATTCCTACCAGGTTATTTAAAGAAGTCTTCCCACTTATTGGTAGCTTTATTCTTCATATAATCAATTCTTCATTAACTTTAGGCCATGTACCGCAGGCTTTTAAAACGGCTGTAATTAAACCCTTACTCAAAAAGCCAACTCTAGATCCAGGAGCTTTAGCTAACTATAGACCAATCTCTAATCTCCCTTTCATTTCAAAAATCTTAGAAAGAGTTGTTGCTACGCAATTATTTGACCACCTGCAGGGAAATGGTTTACTTGAAGAGTTTCAATCTGGGTTTAGAATCCATCATAGTACTGAAACAGCCTTAGCGAAGGTCACTAACGACCTCCTCATTGCATCTGATAATGGACTGGTTTCTGTACTTGTCCTTTTAGACCTTAGTGCAGCTTTTGATACTATCGATCATAATATTCTACTTGATAGATTAGAACACTATGTCGGACTTAATGGAACTTCGTTGCAATGGTTTAGATCTTATTTATCTGATAGGTTCCAGTTTGTTCATGTAAATAATGAGCTTTCTTTCAACTCAAAGCTTAGTCATGGAGTTCTACAGGGATCTGTGCTAGGCCCTACTCTTTTTAGTTTATATATGCTTCTGTTAGGCAACATTATTAGAAAGCACTGTATACATTTTCATTGTTATGCAGATGACACACAATTATACCTGTCAATGAAGCCAGATGATAGTAATCAATTAGCCAAGTTAGAAGCCTGTCTTAAGGAAATCAAAGCTTGGATGACTTGTAATTTCCTGCTATTAAATTCAGATAAGACTGAAGTCATTCTTGTTGGTCCAAAAAACCTTAGAAATTCCTTTCCAAATCAAACTTTCAGTTTGGATGCAGTTACTCTTTCTCTTAATAGCTCTGTGAGGAACCTTGGAGTTATTTTTGATCAGGATTTGTCCTTCAATTCACATATTAAATTTGTTTCTAAGACTGCCTTCTATCATTTGCGTAATATTGCCAAGATTAGGAGCATCTTGTCTCAGAGTGATGCTGAGAAACTGATCCACGCTTTTGTTAGCTCGAGATTAGATTATTGCAATTCTTTATTATCAGGATGTCCTAAAACATCTTTAAAAAGTCTTCAGCTGATCCAAAATGCTGCAGCAAGAGTTTTAACAGGTACTAGAAAGAGAGATCATATCTCTCCGGTTCTGGCCTCCCTTCACTGGCTTCCCATAGAGTTTAGAATTAAGTTTAAAATCCTTCTTCTTACTTACAAAGCTCTAAACAATCAGGCTCCTTTTTATTTAAAAGATCTGATACTACCGTATTATCCTAACAGAGCACTACGCTCCCAAAATGCAGGATTACTTGTAATACCTAGAATCTCCAAAAATACAATGGGAGGCAGAGCCTTCAGTTATCAAGCTCCTCTCCTGTGGAATCAGCTGCCAATCTGGATTCGGGAGTCAGACTCGATCTCTGTTTTTAAGAATAGAGCTAAAACCTACCTTTTTGATATAGCCTACAATTAGGGAGGGATCATGTGTTTCTGAACCCTCCCTTAGTTATGCTGCTAATAGGTTTAGTCAGCCGGGGGACCTCCAGTAATGCACTGGGCCTCACTCCTTTCCTCACTCTCTATGAAATATTTTTTTTTTTTGCTGGTCATTAACATCTGAAGCTGCATTAGCTGCATTTTCCTAACTGCATCCTGATCGTCACTTCCTTGTGGTAACGTATCGTCACTTCCTGTTTTGCTGTCTGCCTGTGTGGTTTGCTCTCCAGCTCTCCAGCCACTAGCTAGCCACTAGCTATGGCTACTACCTCTCTTTCCTCTCCTCTGGTGTGCTCTCTCTGTCAGATGTTTAGCTACACCTCTGCCTCTTTTAGTGATAATGGTAAATGTAATAAATGTTGTCTTTTTGAGGCGCTCGAGGCGAGGTTGTCTGATTTGGAATCCCGGCTCCGCTGCATTGAAACACCGTCTGCGCCAGTTAATCTCGACGGACGCCCATTAGCTGCAGCGGAGCTAGCTAGCTTAGGTCCCACTGTCAGCGGTTCCCCGGCTCTCCTCAGCAGCGAGGAGACTGGGTGGGTGACGGTGAGAAGGAAGCCTAGTCGCAAAGCCCCAGTTCACCACCAACCTGTTCACGTTTCTAATCGTTTTTCCCCGCTCAGCGACACACCCGCTGAGGAAAAAACTCTGATCATTGGCGACTCTGTAGTCAGAAACGTGAACCTAGAGACTCCAGCGGCCATAGTCCAATGTATTCCTGGGGCCAGAGCAGGCGACATCGAGTCAAATTTGAAAATGCTGGCTAAAAGTAACTGTAAATACTCCACAATTGTTATTCACGCCGGCATTAATGACATCCGTCTCCGGCAGTCGGAAGTCACGAAACTTAATATAGAATCGGTGTGTGAGTTTGCAAAAACAATGTCTGCCACTGTAGTATTCTCTGGACCCCTCCCTAATCTGACCAGTGATGACATGTTTAGTCGCTCGTCATCCTTGAACCGCTGGCTGTCTGTGTGGTGTCCTAAAAATGACGTGGGCTACATTGACAATTGGAGCTCTTTTTGGGGAAAACCTGGTCTTATGAGACGAGACAGCATTCATTCCACTTTGGATGGTGCTTCTCATTTATCTAACAATCTGGCATCTTTTTTATCCAAATTTCCAAAACCGTGACTACTCAGAGTTGGGACCAGGAAGCAGAGTCGCAGTCTTACACGCTTCTCTGCAGCTCCTCTTCATCCGCCACCCCTCAGCTTAGCCCCTGTCTTCCCCATCAGAGAATCGTTGTCTGCTCCCTCCAAAGTAAATAAAAATATAATGTATAAGCATCCCAAAGTGATAAAGCAAAATATTGGTAAAACTCAAATTAAACATAAAGCCTCTAAATTGAATGATTTGGCCTCTGTTCCTCCTCATAATTTAAAAATTAAATGTGGTTTATTAAATATTAGGTCTCTAACTCCCAAGTCTCTGTTAGTCCATGATCTGTTAATTGATCATCAGATTGATTTAATTTCCCTTACATAGACTTGGTTAGGGCAAGAGGATTATGTTGGTTTAAATGAATCAACTCCCTCTGGTTATTTAAACTGTCAAAATCCCAGAAGTTCTGGTCGTGGAGGAGGAGTAGCAACAATTTACCATTCCAAATTACTAGTTAATGTAAAGCAAAAAACATGTTATAATTCCTTTGAGGGCCTGGTCCTCAGTGTTGGGCACTTTAGCAATTTCAGGTTAAACCCAATTTTATTTGCCATAGTTTATCGTCCCCCATCAACCTATTCAGAATTTTTATCCGAATTTGCTGATTTCTTAGCTGATTTAGTGCTGAAATCTGATAGAATAATTATAGTAGGGGACTTTAATATACATGTGGATGTAGATAGTGACTGCCTTAATGTGGCTTTTAATTCAATATTAGACTCGATTGGGTTTTCTCAGAAAGTAGGAAATTCTACTCATTACCTCCACCATACATTGGACCTTGTTCTGACATATGGCATAGAAATCGAAAATCTTGTAGTGTCTCCTCATAACCCTGTACTGTCAGACCATTGTCTGTTAACCTTTGATTTTACTATTTCTGACTATTTGGCTCCTAAAGAAAAATATCACAGTAGATGCCTCTCAGATGATGCTGTTTCCAAATTTATGCAGATTGTTTCCTCTATGCCATGTGTCAACACAATGGAAATAAGCTATAGACAGCTTGCTCCTTCTGTAATTGATAACATGGTGGATAGTGTTTCAGCTTCTCTGCATCAGACTCTAGACTTGGTGGCCCCCTTAAAAAAGAAAAAGTCTAATCAGAGATTTTTAACTCCTTGGTTCAACACAGAAACTCGTAGCTTAAAACAGAAGACTCGTCAATTAGAAAGAAAATGGCGCTCTACTAATTTAGATGAAATCTATTTAGCTTGGAGAAATCATCTTTACTTTATAAAAAATCTCTTAGAAAAGCTAGAACGAGTTATTACTCTGCATTAATAGAAGAGAACAAGAATAATCCCAGGTTTCTTTTCAGTACTGTAGCCAGGTTGACAAAGAGTCAGGACTCTGTCAATCCTAGCATCCCCTTAGAGCTTACTAGTCAGGACTTTATGAACTTTTTCAATAATAAAATTTCATCCATCAGAGATAAAATCAATCAGATTCTTCCCACAGTTAACTTAAATACTGTAACTATTACAACTCCTTCTATTGATGTCTGTCTTGATGAGTTTACTCCAATCGACCTTTGTGAGTTAGACAAAATAGTTTCCTCATCCAAACCTTCAACTTGTCTTTTAGACCCTATTCCTTCCAGGTTATTTAAAGAAGTCTTCCCACTTATTGGTAGCTTTATTCTTCATATAATCAATTCTTCATTAACTTTAGGCCATGTACCGCAGGCTTTTAAAACAGCTATAATTAAACCCTTACTCAAAAAGCCAACGCTAGATCCAGGAGCTTTAGCTAACTATAGACCAATCTCTAATCTCCCTTTCATTTCAAAAATCTTAGAAAGAGTTGTTGCTACGCAATTATTTGACCACCTGCAGGGAAATGGTTTACTTGAAGAGTTTCAATCTGGGTTTAGAATCCATCATAGTACTGAAACAGCCTTAGCGAAGGTCACTAACGACCTCCTCATTGCATCTGATAATGGACTAGTTTCTGTACTTGTCCTTTTAGATCTTAGTGCAGCTTTTGATACTATTGATCATAATATTCTACTTGATAGATTAGAACACTATGTTGGACTTAATGGAACTTCGTTGCAGTGGTTTAGATCTTATTTATCTGATAGGTTCCAGTTTGTTCATGTAAATGATGAGTTTTCTTTCAGCTCAAAGCTTAGTCATGGAGTTCCACAGGGATCTGTGCTAGGCCCTACTCTTTTTAGTTTATATATGCTTCCGTTAGGCAACATTATTAGAAAGCACTGTATACATTTTCATTGTTATGCAGATGACACACAATTATACCTGTCAATGAAGCCAGATGATACTAATCAATTAGCCAAGTTAGAAGCCTGTCTTAAGGAAATCAAAGCTTGGATGACTTGTAATTTCCTGCTATTAAATTCAGATAAGACTGAAGTCATTCTTGGTCCAAAAAACCTTAGAAATTCCTTTCCAAATCAAACTTTCAGTTTGGATGCAGTTACTCTTTCTCTTAATAGCTCTGTGAGGAACCTTGGAGTTATTTTTGATCAGGATTTGTCCTTCAATTCACATATTAAATTTGTTTCTAAGACTGCCTTCTATCATTTGCGTAATATTGCCAAGATTAGGAGCATCCTGTCTCAGAGTGATGCTGAGAAGCTGATCCACGCTTTTGTTAGCTCGAGATTAGATTATTGCAATTCTTTATTATCAGGCTGTCCTAAAACATCTTTAAAAAGTCTTCAGCTGATCCAAAATGCTGCAGCAAGAGTTTTAACAGGTACTAGAAAGAGAGATCATATCTCTCCGGTTCTGGCCTCCCTTCATTGGCTTCCCATAGAGTTTAGAATTAAGTTTAAAATCCTTCTTCTTACTTACAAAGCTTTAAACAATCAGGCTCCTTTTTATTTAAAAGATCTGATACTACCGTATCATCCTAACAGAGCACTACGCTCCCAAAATGCAGGATTACTTGTAATACCTAGAATCTCCAAAAGTACAATGGGAGGCAGAGCCTTCAGTTATCAAGCTCCTCTCCTGTGGAATCAGCTGCCAATCTGGATTCGGGAGTCAGACTCGATCTCTGTTTTTAAGAATAGAGCTAAAACCTACCTTTTTGATATAGCCTACAATTACGGAGGGATCATGTGTTTCTGAACCCTCCCTTAGTTATGCTGCTAATAGGTTTAGTCAGCCGGGGGACCTCCAGTAATGCACTGGGCCTCACTCCTTTCCTCACTCTCTATGAAATATTTTTTTTTTGCTGGTCATTAACATTTGTTTGTTCTCTCCCATAGATTGAGTCCCCATCATGCTGTTTGCTCTCTACATGTCTGTTCTTTTCTTCTTCTCTATCCCCTCACCCCCCAGCCAGTCGCAGCAGATGACTGCCCCTCCCTGAGCCTGGTTCTGCTGGAGGTTTCTTCCTGTTAAAAGGGAGTTTTTCCTCTCCACCGTCGCCAAGTGCTTGCTCACAGGGGATCGCCTGATTGCTGGGGTCTTTCTGCAACTGTGGGGGTCCCCTACAGTTGATAGTGCTATGAGATGACTGTTGTTGTGAAATGGCGCTATATAAATAAAGTTGAATTGAATTGAATTGAATCTGTTTGTTCTCTCCCATAGACTGAGTCCCCATCGTGTTGTTTGCTCTCTACATGTCTGTTCTTTTCTTCTTCTCTATCCCCTCACCCCCCAGCCAGTCGCAGCAGATGACTGCCCCTCCCTGAGCCTGGTTCTGCTGGAGGTTTCTTCCTGTTAAAAGGGAGTTTTTCCTCTCCACCGTCGCCAAGTGCTTGCTCACAGGGGATCGCCTGATTGCTGGGGTCTTTCTGCAACTGTGGGGGTCCCCTACAGTTGATAGTGCTATGAGATGACTGTTGTTGTGAAATGACGCTATATAAATAAAGTTGAATTGAATTGAATTGAATCTGTTTGTTCTCTCCCATAGATTGAGTCCCCATCGTGCTGTTTGCTCTCTACATGTCTGTTCTTTTCTTCTTCTCTATCCCCTCACCCCCCAGCCAGTCGCAGCAGATGACTGCCCCTCCCTGAGCCTGGTTCTGCTGGAGGTTTCTTCCTGTTAAAAGGGAGTTTTTCCTCTCCACCGTCGCCAAGTGCTTGCTCACAGGGGATCGCCTGATTGCTGGGGTCTTTCTGCAACTGTGGGGGTCCCCCCCTACAGTTGATAGTGCTATGAGATGACTGTTGTTGTGAAATGGTGCTATATAAATAAAGTTGAATTGAATTGAATTGAATTGAATTAACTGCACCACGGTGTATCTGAACAGTTTCAGCTATGCTGTGAATACCTCTTTGATTACCTTCCCAGTTGTTTCACCCAGAGAAGCCTCAAATCAATATGTTCCCCTGACACACTGACATGCCACTTCATCAGTAGTATCAGATGGCACAATCAGCTCACAGTAATTAAACAGGGACTCCTGTGTGCATATATGCAAATCCAATGACTCTTTGAAGTACAAGATGTTTTTCTTTGATGATTTTCTACACAAATTTGATGCAGCTTCATTTCTTTGTTGTTGGATGGTTGGGAAGACTACGTTTAAACCTTTTGCTAATTTCTGACAGCTTGCAAAATATGTAGATTTACATGGGCAGGAGAAATATTAAAAAAAAACTATTACTGTAGCAACAATATATCTATTTATTGTAATTCTACTAGTGTGATTGACCATGTTTACATGATCACTAGTAAACTGATTATTATTAGCTCCTGGAGTTAGTTTCTGGAGTTCAAACTGTCATGTAAACAAAGTAATCCAATTACCTTTATCAGTTGAAGGCCATTATCGGTTTAAGAGAAAAAAGATTAACACACCTAGTTAATTTGCCCAATAAACCATTTACTTGGTGCATGTAAACACCATAAGCCTATTATTACCTTTATCGGATTACTTCAGTAATCAGTTTACTCGTGACCATGCAAACAGGGTCACTGATAGAGACTGATGGTTGTGTCACACTCTATAAAGGTATCCTCTGTTTTTCCTGCATACATGCTGAAGTACTTACGCTATTTTTTGCAGTTGACATACATTTTGCAAATGTATGTCTATCAGGCCACAGTGGGAGAAAATCGAGAGTAATACCTGTCTTCTCTGAATGCTGATTTGTTTTTCATTGTATGGACTAGGGCTGGGTGATACAAAATATATTTGTTGTAGAGAGAATGGGCACATGACATCACTGTTGGATATGAATATGTTGTTAATGGGCAGCATGGATGTGATGCCCAGCGCACAGATGATGTCACCATGCCGTGGCTATAAAGGAGGACTGATGGCGGGAATCAGGGTCTTTTGGCACCCCACCCCTGTCACAGCAAGAGTCCATGCCAGTTAGATATTAGCTTGTATGCTATAAGCTTAAACGTCAATAAAACTGTGTCAATGTTTTTTTACAAATTGCTACAAATTCAAGAATTCTTGTCATATCTTGATAGAAGGACAAAAAATTAAGAATGTGACTGAATTTAAATATTTAGGTGTTACACTTGACTCAAATTTAAGCTTTAAAAAACACATTAAAAAGATGACAAACACGGTCAAATTTAATTGTGCTAATTTCAAACATATCAGAAATTCACTGTCTACTGAAGCATCAAGTATGTATCTAAATGCTATGATAATTCCACATTTTCTTTACTGTATGACAAGTTGGTCACAGGCGTGTAAATCTGCCCTGAGGCCTCTGGAATTATTATACAAGTATTCTGTCAAGATTCATGACAAGAAAAGACGAACGTTCCATCACTGCCCAATCCTGTCCAAATATAACCTGTTGAGCTTTGAAAATCTAATCATGTATACAAATGTGTGTCTTTTGTTTAAGATAATCCATAACTCTGCTGCTCCTCCCTTAAAAAGGTTTGTTTCATTAAGTTCTGTAAATACATCTCGGACAACTCGATCAACAGCACGCGGCGAGTGCAGGATTCCTAAGCACAAGACAACATTAGCAAATTCAACATTTTCATGTGTGGCTATGCAACAGTGGAACATGTTACCAACGGAGTTACTTGCAGTAACAGACTATCACACATTTTCGCGCTTGGTGAAAAAACAGTTAATCTCTAAGCAAACCTGTGTCCATAATGTGCTGTGATGTAAAGATGTTAGAGTATGTGATGTTGACAGTGGGACCAATAAGAGTCAGTGGTTGGATGTGAAAAATTGTTTATATGGATGATGTTATAAAAATGTATTTTTGTATGTTTTAGTTCTTATCAATGTTTTGGGTTCTTATCAATGATATTAATGTTTGTTTTAGTTTTTAGCAATGCTTGGTTTTAGTTTTTTAATCAATGTTTGGCTTTAGTTTTTTATCAATGCTTACTTGTAGTTTTAGCAAATGTCTGCTTTTTAATGCTAACACCAGCCTGCCCAGGGACTACAGGTGGAAATTAGCATTTGTGCTATAACCTGGTACAATGCATCTTTCCTCTTTAAGGTCAATGTATATTGTGCATGTCCCTGCATAAATAAATAAATAAATAAAATAAAAATAAATATGATGACACATGTGTAACACCTTGTGTGTTTGTAATAAAGTTTGTGTTCAGCATAACTCCTGCCTCCGCTGCCCTGCTTTCCAGACATAACAAATGGAGACGAGGAGAAAAACTGGCCTTCCGAAGGAAAACTCAACACTTTTCCTGAAGAGAGGCGCGTGTTGGACACCTCGGCCGGAGATTCTGGTGGATAAACAAGCCTGGTTGGACCAGCGCCAACAGCTTGCGAGTCCAGTCCCATGCTCCCCAGAATCATTTCCCCTAGTGCAGATGGTTGTTCTGGTTGCTGAGCCCGTCGACCTCACTTCTGACAGGGACGACATCTACATTGCGGGCCCCGAGAACTGGTCAGGACTGCAGTGTGTAGTGAAGCTTGACGGTGCCAGTGTATCAATGATGATGCCTCAAGATTCCTGGTAAACGAGACCACGGTTAGAAGGCTTACTCCCCAACGACCTGAAGCAGTGGAACTGCCGGACGATAGATGCTCCATGACCAGCAGAAACATCACATTCGCAATGCAATACGGCGACAGAATAATCCCAGCATTCCGGTTCCAGGTGACACACTAGGGATTTGTTCTGTGAATTGGGCTTCTCCTTCATAGACCCCAAGTGGCCCGACGATGGTCTGGGCCCACTGCACTCAGAGGTGGACGCAGCCACTTCCTGCCCCACACCACACACTGAACACAGCCCAGCAGAACCTGAGCAGCAGCAGGAGCCCCAGACCGCAACCATGCAAGTACTGGCATCGCCACTGGAACACCAGTCCACAGCCAAGTGGGACCCAGAGCCGGTCCCTGCGCAGCACAAGCATCCTCGAGCTGCAGCCTCATCACTGGAGGGAGAGTATGATTTTGTGAACATGGGTACAGCCGAAGAACACAGCACAGAGAGTGAACTCAGGGCAGAGCGAGAACACAGCACTGAGAAAAAACACAGCATGGTGAGAGAACACAAACCAGAGTCACCTCCGATCCTCGCCCAGCATGAGTTTCAAACAGCCTCTGTAGAGCCGCAGGAGGGGGAGATCGTGGAAAAAGGGGACCCCGGTGACCAAAGATAGCCCGGTGTAGGTCCCGTCACCGACGACAGCAACATATCGCCGCAACCTTGGTGGGCACTGGGTGAGGGAGAGAAAAAGCCGAACTCATCCAGCATCCTCGCCTAGTATCAGCCTCAAGGAGCCGTTGCAGCACAGCAGGCTGGAGAGTTCATGGTCCAGCAGGACCCAGCAGAGCAACGCCGACCGAGGGCACGTCCTGCCGCTGGCACGGATGGCGTGCCGCCACAGCAGCAACCAACATCAGAAATGAGAGAGCAGCAGTGCCTTGTGCAGCCGAACCAATCACTGCACGCATCACTTGATTGGGTTTGGGTCCAACAATCCGACCGCCTCGACCCACAGATGGTCCCGTCATCGCCGCATGAAAGAGGCCAGCCTCCGTCCAGATGGCCAATGGTTCGAGATAGCACATCTGCTGTCTGCGGAAGGAAAGAGCAGCTGCCTTGGATCAAGATGCGGTGCTGGAGCTGATCCAGCTGGTGTGGGACCCGGGCTGGGATGTTGCTGATGAGCGAGCCATGGCTTCAGCGGGATGGCGCCTGGGTCCACTGCGGCTGGTGCCTCCGAGGGCGCTCCCACCGCAGGCTTGACTGAGGCCCCTGGGGTGGGACTGTGGGCAATGACTGTTTTGAATGTATTTGGTAGAAGCACGTCTGGTTCACGGTGGCAGAATAATCCACCCAGTTGTGCAGGGTCAGCCAGTGGTCTACCTGGTGGCCCAGGTTCTATTTCTCTGCCTATTACAAAAAAAAAAAAGAAGCTGCTGTTGTGAGTGTAATGAAAAAAAGAGAAGAGCTGTTGTGAATGTTATGAAGCTGCTGTGAATTAAAAGTTCATAATGCTGTTAATGTTTTGGGCTTTTCCAAGGGGGAGGTAGATGTTGGATAAGAATATGTTGTTAATGGGCAGCACAGACGTGACGCCTAGCGCACGGATGACATCACCACACCGTGGGAATAAAGGAGGACTGACGACGTGAATCAGGGTCTTTTGGGACTCCACCCCTGTCACAGCAAGAGCCTATGTCAGTTAGATATTAGCTTGTATGTTATATGATAACACACGTATAACATCTTGCGTGCTTGTAATAAAGTTTGTGTTCAGCATAACTCCTGCCTCCGCTGCCCTGCTTTCCAGACATAACAGTCATCCGATGGAAAAACCATGAGGAATTGTGGGAAAGATGGTCTGCCTGTCTTTGTTTACTAGTGAGTGATGACAGGCCAGATATGGGACATGAAAATGAGTGGAGTCTGAAGATGCAAAGAAATATGTCTGATAAAACTATCAAAAACAAATAAAAAAACCTGGACACAAACTGTTACATGCTACGCTGGGATTCCCCTTCTGTGTGCACTGTAATGGAATTCCCAGAGCGCACGTTGTTGCCTTCATTACGCATGGATTTAAAATCAGCCAGCTGTAGACTGAAGTCCATAGAATGTTTGGTATTGTTAGATTCAGCAGCATCTCCTCTTTCAAGTGACTATCAAAACGTCTGGGTCAAGGCAGTATTTACTCTTTGTTTTCATCTTGTCCCACATCAGTTAAGCTAAAGTTTTTGAGAGGGTTGCTTCAGTTTGTTATTATTATTCATCCGAATACCACGCAACCTTAGAATAGGGAAGTTTTGCTGCGTTATCAAATGTAGCAACTGCTCCCATGATCGGTGTGGTAAAAAAATTGACAACAGTCTATGCTTTTTTAACTTCCCGACTTGGAAGAAAAATGGAGAGAATCGGGTCTCTGAGCTAACAAAGAGGGGTAGGATGGAATGAATTGCAGCGCTCAGAAGGAAAGACATCAGCTTTGACAATATTCCTGCACACATAGTCGTGTGGTCATGTCATTTTCATGAAGGTAAGTTGTGGTTTTAAGCACATAAAGATTACTTGTATGCACGTGGAGTTGCTGCTAACTTTTAACAAGCCGGCTGAGAATTCCCCTTCTGTGTGCACTGGAAGGGAATTCCCAGATTACATGTTGTTGCCTTCATAGATAGATAGATAGATGTACTTTACTGATCCCAAACTGGGAAATTACAGTGTAACAGCAGCATGACAGTAGACGACCAAAACGACAGAAACACACACAGCAAAATAGACGAAGGGATTACCCATGGAAAGTAAAATTGCTAAAAATTTATACAGTATACATCATAGATGGATAGATGGTGACCCATATAGGTACATGAATCATACCCGCTGTACAATGCAGGACTATCAGGTGCAGGGTGAAATGTGAGGCGACAAGTAGACTGTAAGGTGCAGTATGGCAGCATAGTTATGACCAGAATACAACATTAGGTGAGTTATTGCACAGTGAAATGGCATGTGGAAGGAAAGATTTCCTGTACCTAACCGTTTGGCAGTGAAGTTGTAGCAGTCTGCTGGAGAAAGTGCTCCGCAGTCTGTCCAGTGTGTGGTGGAGGGGGTGATCAGGATTGTCCATGATGGATCGCAGTTTGTTTAGTGTCCTTCTCTCCACCACAGTCGCAAAAGTCTCTGGCCTGAGACCAATCACAGAGCCAGCCCTCTTGATAATCTTGTCAAGTCTGTTGGTGTTGCTGGCTCTGATACTGCTACCCCAACAGACAGCAGCAAAAAAGATGGCGCTGGTGACAACGGCCTGATAGAAAAGCTCCAGCATCCTTTTGCACATGTTGAAGGATCTTAGCTTCCTCAGGAAGTAGAGTCTGCTCAGCCGCTTCTTGTACACAGCATCGGTGTTGGATTTCCAGTCCAGTCCGTTGCTGATCATGACACCCAGGTATTTGTAGTCCTCAACTACCTCCACATCCTCCCCCCTAATCTGCAATGACTGAGAAGGCGTCCTCTTTTACCTGAAGTCAATCACCATCTCTCTGGTCTTGCTGATGTTCAGCCTCTGTCACGAGCTGACTGCCACGCCCAGTCTCGTGGCTTTTTTCTCTGTATTTATATATATTTGTTGTATTTTTGTGCCTTTTGGGTTTTGTTATCCCTACTTGTTTTTTTTTTAATTTTCCTGTTTGTCTTGGTTTTACTATATTTTGATTCTGTATTAATTGATATCTATTTCTCAGTTTGTTCTTGCTTATATCTTATTCTAATTTCTTATTATTGAGGTTGACAGCTGTCAGGGCATTTCCTAGTTGGTGCTCCGTGTGGGCATAGCATTATCAGTTGTCAGCCAGTGCACTCTCCTCTCATTATTTCCAGCTGATCCCAGTCATTGACCATTATTACCTTTTTGCCCTCTCATGTGATCCCACACTTGTCTTCACTTGTGTTATTAGTTCTGACCCTATTTAAGGACTGCCTTTTCATTTAATTTTTGTGGCAGTCTTAAGCTTCTCTTCCTCCTGGCCACCAGAGCCTTAACCCTGCTCTGGTGAGTTTTGTCTCGAGCTCATCTAGTCTGTAAGTTTTCCTTGTTATCTGTTTGGATTTTTGCTTTGTTGCACTTTTGGAACTTTATGCCTTATTTATTTTTTGTTAATAAATACCACAAACTGCAGTTGGCATGTGGGTCTGTCTCTCTGCCCCGAGGGGCCAGTCATGACAGCCTCAGGTGATTCTGCTTGGTCCACTCCACAAATCTGTCTACTAGTGCCCTGCAATCCCCCTCCTCTTCCCCTTTTATACACCCAACAACAGCTGAGGAATCAGACGATTTCTGCAGGTAGCATGACTCAAGTGTTGTATTGAACGTTGGTGGTATATAAGGTGAAGAGAAAAGGAGAAAGCACAATCCCCTGTGGAGCTCCCGTAACACTAACCACCACATCAGACAAGACACTGCCCAGCCGGAAAAACTTTGGCCTGCCTGTCAGGTAGTCGGTAATGCAGGAGATCACATAGCTATCGACCCCCATCACCTGCTGCTTCTCACCCAGCAGCAGTGGCTAAATGGTGTTAAAGGCACTGGAGAAATCAAAAAATGTGATTCTCACAGTGTCTCCTCCGCCACCCACCAGGCTCAGGTTGTACAGGTGTTTCAGTACTGGAGCTAGCTGGCTGGCACAGGTCCTCAGGATCCTGGTGGAGATGCCATCAGGGCCTCCAGCCTTCCACTGACAGAGTCTCTCCAGCTGCTTCTTAACCTGGTCTGTAGTCACAGTGATGTGTGTATGTGTGTGTGTGTGTGTGTGTGTGTGTGTGTGTGTGTGTGTGTGTGTGTGTGTGTGTGTGTGTGCGCGCGCCTGGTGCTGGTGTTCTCAGAGGTGGGGGAGGGAGTGAGGGGGGAGAAGGAGAGAGGTGCTGCATAGGAGGATGGGGGGGAGGGGTATATGGGGGTCTGGCTGTGTTGTTGAGGTGACAGACGGTGAGTTGAACCTATTAAAAAACAGATTCAGCTCATCAGCTCTCTCAAGGCTCCCCGATGTCTGTTTGTCTCTCTCCTTACACCCAGTGATTTGTTTCATTCCTGTCCTGTCATGAACTGAGAGCTGGAGGTTCCACCAGGCTCGGTCTCATGGCTTTTTCTGTTTATTTACATGTTTGTTGTATTTTATGCTTTCTGGCCTTCTGTATCGGTGTACTGTTTGCCATTTTCCTGTGTGTGTTTTAGTTTTGTTACATTTTTATTTTGTAATTATTTATATTTATATTTTAGTCTGCTTGGATTAATATTTTATTCTTTATATCCTCATTGTTCTTTTGCTGGCTGACAGCTGTCAGTGGTGTGGTGCTCCATGTGGACATTGCCCTGTCAGCTGTCAGCTTTGGTTCACCACTGTCTCACTGCCCCCAGCTGGTCCTAATTATGTGTCATTGCTTTCTTCTGCCAGTTCAGATACCCACACCTGTCATCAATTATGTAAATTCTTTTGATCCCTATTTAAAGGGAGTTATTTTCATTTCCATTTGCAGCTGTCTTGGTTGTTTCCTCCTTGTCTCCACCAGATCCCTGCCCTGCCCTGGTGTGCTTTCATTAAGTTTCCTGCCTCATTTGTATTTTCTGTTTAGAGCACTGTGTTGCACTTTTTGTTCGTTGTTTTTTGCAATAAATTTCACAAACTCACAGTCCAGCGCATGGGTCTTGCCCCGAAGGGTATTCATGACATGTCCAGACATCCTTAGTATTGTTTTACCGGAGCTTATCCTCCAACTTCCTCCTGTAATTGTCTTTACACCTCCTCAGCATCTCTCTCAGGCCACACTGGACTCTTCTCAGTTCCTCCTTGTCTCCAGCCCTAAAATCCCTCTTCTTCTTGTTCAGAAGTGCTTTCAGGTCACTGGTGATCCATGGTTTTTTTGGGGGGGAAACAGTGTACAGTCTGAGCTGGCATGGCTATGTTTTCACAGAATCTGATGTATTCTGTGATGTAGTCAGTCATATTGTCTATGTCCACCCCATGTGGTTCACAGAGTATGCCCCAGTCCATCGTCTCAAAGCAGTCCTGTAGTGCATCAGCAGCCTCCTGTGTCCACCTCCTCACAGTCCGCATATAAGTAGGCTGCCTTTGCACAAGGGGAATGTACTTGGGTGATAACAGGACCATGCTGGGATCTGATTTGCCAATGGGTCATTATGCATGGATTTTGTCATGTCTGGCCCTCACGAGCCAGTATAAGATGCCACAAGTCACCGGTGAGTTTTGCAATGATGTTTTATTAGCAAAACAAGACAAGACACAAGGCTCTGAGCCGCTAAGGGCAAAAAACACACACTAAGAGATACAAGGGCTCGTAGGGCTAACCCCAGCCACTACGAGCTAAACTATGACAAGACAAGAATGAAAACAAAGCTGACATGAAGGTCTAACGAGGCCTCACGAGGATTGTTGACGATTGTTGACTTAAGGTCGACTTATGCTTCCGCAATCTAACTGCCGTCAGTGCCTGCCTTATAAAGGCGAACACTAACGAGCAGTAATGACAGACAGCTGACCAACCTTGACAGGCGGAAGCCCCACCGAGCGCCTTCACAATAAGAGCCCGGTGAGGCCAGAATACAACCCACAGCTGTCAAGGCCAGCAGCGAACTGTGTGTGGCCCGAGCGCGGACAGAACCCAGAGCTCGGGTCATAACAGATTTAACTCTTTGAGTGTTAGAATTTTCATGCCCCTAGTGGCAGAGCGTGGCACTGCACCTGTCTTCTCACTCTGACATGATCGCCTGCCTTGGTGATTTGTACTGATTGTACTGATTTGCCAGTTTCAAAAGGTGGCAGACATCCATTGGAGGACTCAGTGGATGACACGTAATACACCAAAGAAGAAGAACTGCTCATTTCCTTTTCCTGTTTTAGCATTTAGCCCAGAAAGCTAATATGTCCGCAGTCGTCACCGTCACTTCTTCGGCATTGTAGACCGAAAATAGCCGCCGGATACAAGCAAAATTTGTGTGGGATAATCATGACTTTGTAGATGTGGTACAAACTTTAAATTACTGACAGAATGCAAAATATGGACCATGATGTGTGAAAACGCAGCGACCACGCCAGCCATCCATCCATCCACCCAGCCAGCCAGCTAGCCAGCCCCCCTTTGTCAACAGTAAGTGACTTATTTCGGGTTGTTTTTAAATATATTGATTTCTTGTTCATATACTTTGAAGATAAGATAATGAGGTACCTCTGTAAAAAAAAAAACAAAACAAAAAAACAAAACGGTGTCAAAAGACTGAACCATTATTTGTGTAAATACGTCCAAAGTCCAGTTTTGACTGAGTTATGGAATTTAAAGAGGTGCCGTGACATTATGCAAATAAGATGGATAAATTTATTCCTATCTGAAACTTTGGATCATATTTTACATCTTTCTAATTGACAGTAATCCATCATCTCTTGCAACTTTCAAGTTATAGCCTTGGAAATCTGAACTATTTTATTGACAAAAAAATATTTACCACTCTTGACCACTAGGGGTTATGTCGCAGTTCGGCAACATACACACTCAGAGGGTTAAAATCAGCTGGGGACTGAAGTACATTGACATGGTTGATATTTCCAACACCCAAAGCAGACAAGGTTGGAACCAATAATGTTGTGAAAGCAATTATTTTATTAATGTCCAGCAGATGGAGGAGCGTGGAGAATCTGGCAGCCCTGTGTGGGGAGAGCAGAGACAAAGGTAAATAGTTAGCAAGGAAATGATTGGTAATGATTTTAATCTTGCTTGTCTTACAGAGCTGGAGATGAAAGCACATCGGCTCGGGCAGTGGATCCTCCAGAATGCATCAACTGCAGGAATGGTGAAGGGGCAATGAGGGGATGAGCGAGGCTGGCCAGGCCTGAACTATGGGGAAGAGGAGTGAGGAACAGTGCACAAATAATGATGGTAAGTCGACTTATTTGAGGTACAGTGAATTTATCTGCCAGAGATATCTGGTCCGTGGTACAGGTAAGAAGTCTTGGATAAAGCACAAACAACAAGTGAAAAATGTCTAGAACTATTTACAAGGCATGAAGGTAAAGAACTCCAGGCTGAAAACATGGATGTAGGCTTGAGCTTGACTTGGCATAAGATGACACGATGTGCCCAGGCAGAGCAGCAGGAGTGAGTCTCTTTTAAAGGGCCTTTTAAAGCCAAAGAAGAGCATCCGTCTGGCTTGGCGAGAATTGAGTCGTTTGGCTGTTGGGATGTATTCCAAATTCTTGTGGTTTGTCCAGACCAAAAAAGGCAGGACAGAACCTTCAAGCCAGTGGCACCACTCCTCCAAGGCCAATTTCACAGCTAACAGCTCTTGGTCACCAACAGCGTAGTTTCTTTTGGCTGGGAAAAGGTGCAGAGAGAAAAATGCACAGTGGTGTATCTTATTGTTGGTAACCGAGCACTGAGACAGAACTGTCCCCACCTAAATGTCCAAGGCGTCCACCTCAACAATAAATTGGCATTCAGGATTACGATGGGTTAGGGTGGGGACCTCAGTGAATCTTGACTTGAGTGCAGTAAAGGCTTTGCTGGCCTCGTCCGACCAGAGAAATGGGGTCTTGGTGGATGTTAGGATGGGGTATAGAGCTGTAGTTTCTAATAAAACGCCAATAGAAATTAACAAACCCTAAGAAGTGTTGGAGGTGTTTCCTGGAGCAGGGAGTGGGCCAATCAGTGACAGCCTTGATCTTTTGGGGGTTGGATTCAATCTGACCTCTGGAAATAACAAATCCCACAAAAAGTGGTAGTGGTAGTGTGAAACTCACATTGCTCAGCCTTGATGTAGACCTCATTCTCTAGGAGCCACTGGAGTACCATTCAAATATGGACCTGATGTTCTGCCAGAGAGCGAGAAAAGAAGAGAATGTCATCCATCCATGAATCTTCTTCTGCTTAATCCTTTTCGGGTTGCGGTGGGTGGTTGGCGGGGGGGGGGGACTGGAGCCTATCCCAGCATCTTTGGGTGAGAGGCAGGGTACACCCTGGACAGATCGCCAGTCCATCGCAGGGCCAACACAGAGAGACAGACAACCATTCACTCTCACAGTCATACCTAAGGACAATTTAGAATCCTCAGTTGATGCCAATTAACCTAACTTACATGTTTTTGGTGTGTGGGAGGAAACCGGAGAAATCCGGGAGTAAATCCACGCAGACACGGGGAGAACATGCAAACTCCATGCAGATCACTGTTGGTCAGGGGCTGGGATTGAACCCAGGATCCCCCGGCCAAGGGTGAGTTGCTGTGCTGCCGTAGTGCTAACCACTCTTCCACCGCACTGTCATTCAAATATACAAAAACGAATGAGCTCAGGAAGTTGTGCAGGATGTCATTAATGAGACATTGAAAGACAGCTGGGGCATTGGTAAGGCTGAAAGGCATGACAAGGTACTCATAATGGCCGCTAGGGGTACTGAACCCTGTCTTCCACTCGTCTCCCTTGCTGAGTCTAACCAGATGATAGGCGTTCCTGAGGTCCAGTTAAGTATAAATGGTTGACCCGTGAAGCTGATCGAAGACTGAATTGATGAATGGAAGGGCATATTTATCCTTCACTGTGTTTATCCTTCAACCTCTGCACTGCAAGGCTGTTTTCATCACACAGACTGGAGGATCTTCAAAATAGCAGCCTCTCAGGAAGACAGGACAGATGTGGAGGAGTATGCTGATTCGGTCACCAGCTACATCGCGAAGTGCACAGAGGATGTCACTACAGTGAAGACCATCACTATGCGGGGTAATCATAAGCCCTGGATGACTGCAGAGGTGCGCTCGCTGCTTAAAGCCAGAGATGCAGCGTTCAGAGCGAAGGACAGGATTGCCCTCCGCTCAGCCAGGTCTGCGCTTTCAAAGGGAATTAAGGTGGCAAAGCGCGCCTATGCGGAGAAAATCCAGGGACACCTCTGTGACACTAGGAACACCAAGCAGATGTGGCAGGGAGTTCGGACACTGACGGGCTTTAAGTCTAGGCAGGGGGTCGATGATGACGACGCTTCGCTTCCAGACAGGCTTAACGACTTCTTTGCACGTTTTGAAGCATCAAACTCGACAATCAGAGGGAGGGCCGGCCCACTCCCACCATCGGTCGGACCAGCTTTTACCATTAACACAGCGGACACACGGAGGACCCTATTCAGAATCAACCCACGCAAAGCTGCAGGTCCAGACAACATTCCGGGACGTGTGCTCCGAGACTGTGCGAGTGAGTTGGCGGATGTCCTGACTGATATTTATAACATCTCCCTGAGTCAGGCCATCGTTCCCAGATGCTTCAAGACCTCTATCATTGTACCGGTGGCAAAGAAACCAGTGGTGTCATGTATGAATGACTATCGTCCTGTTGCACTTACACCAATTGTGATGAAGTGTTTTGAACGGCTTGTCAAACCACACATCACAGCCTGCCTCCCTGCATCACACGACCCGCTCCAGTTTGCATATCGTTCAAACCGCTCCACGGAGGATGCTATAGTCACCACCCTACACTCTGTCATCACCCACCTGGACCAGAAAGACACCTACGCCAGACTCCTGTACATTGATTTCAGTTCAGCATTCAACACCATTATTCCCCAGAGACTGATAGAGAAATTACTCTTTCTCGGTCTGAACACCGCCACATGTCTCTGAATCCTGGATTTCCTGACTGAGAGACCTCAGTCTGTCCGGGTTGGAAACAACATCTCCAACTCTGTCACGCTGAGTACCGGAACCCCTCAAGGCTGTGTACTCAGTCCACTGCTGTTTACACTTCTAACACATGACTGTGTATCCAAACACGAGGGGAACCAGATTATTAAGTTTGCAGATGACACCACGGTGGTGGGACTTGTTCAGAGGGATGAGGAATCAATGTACAGGGAAGAAGTGAGAGACCTGGAGGGCTGGTGCAGGGAGAACAATCTGGTGCTCAACGTGGACAAAACAAAGGAGATGATTATCGACTTCCGGCGGTCACAGCCTGAGCACGTCCCCCTCAGCATCGGCGGCCGTTTAGTGGAGAGAGTAGAGAACATCAAGTTCCTCGGAGTGCAGATCTCGCAGGACCTGACCTGGAGCAAGAATTCCTTGGAGATCAGGAAGCGAGCTCACCAGAGACTACACTTCTTGAGGAAACTCAAACAGGCCTCTCTCCCCATCTGCATCCTCAGGACCTTCTACAGAGGTGTGGTGGAGAGTGTTCTGACGTACTGCATTGCTACATGGTACTCCAGCTGCAGTATGTCAGACAAAAAAGCCCTGCAGAGGATAGTCAAGGGGGCGGAGAGGGTAATTGGAGTCTCCCTCCCCTCTGTCCAAGAACTTTTTCAGAACCGTTGTAGGAGCAGGGCACTGAACATTGTCAAGGGCCGTTCTCACCCTCTGCATAAACACTTTGAACTTCTTCCATCTGGTAAACGATTCCGGAGCATCAGAGGCAGAACCACCAGACTGATCAACAGCTTCCTCCCACAAGCTGTCAGGATGCTGAACAGCTGACCCGGAATCTCACATACACACTACTGCACCTATGGACATTTTGTATATTATAGTTAGTTATTCTTTTTCCCCGAGTATGTCTCAGTGATGTGTGAATGGATGGGGGGGTGGGAGCTATGTGGGAGTGTGTCTTAATCATGCTGCTTCTTATATGGATGCCGAGAGAAACGCAATTTCATCTTGCCTGCACTACAGTTGTATGTACAGCAATATGACAATAAAGTTTGATTTGATTTGATTTGATTTGATTTGAAGTTGTTGAGCTCCCTGAAGTCAATGCAAGGGCATAGTTAACCGTCCTTTTTACCAACAAAGAAAAATCCTACTCCAAGGGCGGATGAAGAGGGTCGGATGATACCTGCGTTTAGTGACTCCTTAATATATTTATACATGTCTTGTCTTTCAGGAGCAGATAGATTATAAATGCGGCTGGTGGATAGCTGTGCCCCCTGTTGGAGTTTGATAGTGCAGTCATAGGGGCGGTGGTGGAGATACTGGGCTTTAGCTTTACTAAACACTAGAGCCAGGTCATGATAAACAGAGGGGACCTTGGATAAATGAAGGGGTTCAAGGGCCATAGGCACAACAGGAATGGAGGGAGAACAAGCAGCTGATTGAAAGCAGGCTGAGAAATGCTGATAGAAATTAGTAAACCCTAAGAACTGTTGGAGCTAGGTCAGCAGAACAGGAATCTGCTTCTCTTGTTGTGCCAAGAACATTTACTTTGAAAAATCTGTTGCTACAATCATCTCGAACCGCAGCTTCATCCTTAAGACCAGTGATGGACAAGTCAGTTGACTCTGCTGGTTGAGAAACGGTGTCCCCCAGGGCTGTGTTCTGGTACCTACCCTCTTCAACATCTGCATTAGTGATTTACCACAAACAACCTCCCTACAGTATGGCTATGCTGATGATCTTGCTTTGCTGTACTCCAATGTCACTTGGTCCAAGATAGAAGAAATTCTCACTGAAGACATTGCTGCCATCTTGGACTATCTAAGGACGTGGATGCTGAAACTCAGCGTGGAAAAAAACTATTGCTACAGCATTCCACCTTGCTAACAGGGATGCTAACTGCCAGCTCAATGTCACCCTGGGAGATTTAACCTTGCCATACACCCCCATGCCAACATAACTTGAAGTCAAACTTGACAGACAACTTACCTACAAGCACCACCTTGTCTCTCTGCGTGATAAAGTGTTATCAAGGAAAAATCTCTTGCGACACCTTGCTGGTTCTTCATGGAGAACCTACACAAGCTGTCATATGCAGGTGAGAGAGCACCCCCTCCTTCCTGTCAAACTTTCCCCAGCTCTGCAGGCAATCGAGCTCACCTGCGTGATTAGATGCACCTGGAGCCTCTACCTTGCCAGCGCTTATAAGGATCATCAAGTGAAAGTTTCAGCGCTGGCTTGTTTGGGTAACTGCCTATCTGAGCAAGTAAGTTAATTCATTCCTGGTAAAATTCCTTATCACGTTCCTCTCTCCTCCTTGTTTTCAGGTTGCTGCCATTTGTGAGGTGCGTCTTCGGGGACTGTTGTGTGCTCACCTCCTCATCATCCTCACCCTGCCTCAGCTTCCTATCCTCACTCGGTCAGACTTCACGCAGCCACTTCCCCGATCAGCTTCACCCTACTGGTTTGTCTATTTGCTGGTGCTCTGCCAGGTTCTCAGCTCAGCGCATGTAAGTTTCAATTTGTCTCTCCACTTTTCTGCCTCCCTCCTCTAATCATTACTCTCGTCTTTCCCCACAGGCTGGGTTTTTCTCTGGCAAGTGGCGTTTTCTCTAACCGTGCTCATCTTTTGAAAGTTAATAAATCATTTACAGTAAATCTTGCTTCTCTGTGTCGTGAGTGTTTTCTCTGGTGTGCGTTTCCAGCGTGTGAGCTGTTCATTCAATCAATATGACAGAACGAGTCAGCCACAGTGCAAGCACAGCGGGGGCTGCATCAGTGGAACACTCCACTCTTAACCTTCTAGACGCCAAAGAGGGGCAAGTGGTCATGCTCACGCAGCAGCTGGAGACTATTATGCAGCGGCTGAGCACGGTCACTGAACATTTGACCCCTTAACTTGCTCGGGTTCTCTCACTCCTCCTGTTGTGCCTGTTTCTTCTACCATGCACTGCACTACCCCCATTCCCTCACCTGCCCCATACGCAGGGGAGGTGGGGAAATTTTCTCTGTCACGTGTGGCTTTATTTGGGCCAGGTGGTGGTGGGGGGGGGGTACCCGGATGAAATAGCCAAAATTCATTTTATGACCCTCCTGCTGCGCGACAGGGCTCTTAGTTGGGCTCGGTCCATCCTTGACAGCCTGGAGGGCCCACATTACACATTCGATTGTTTTGTTTCAGAATTCACCCGTACATTTGACCGTACAGAAAGCGAGGACAACATAATGAGCCGCCTGTTATCTCTCCGCCAAGGTAGTCGGTCTGTAGCCGACTGCTCGGTGGAGTTTTGGGTCAAAGCGGCAGACTCTGAATGGAATGGCGTTTCTCTATGAAGCACCTTCCTTCAGGGTTTAAACTCCAACCTCCATGATGACCTAGTGGTTTATGCTGTTCCCCCCACCTTGGACGGTCTAATTGATCAGACAGTTGGCTTGGATAATCGGTACCGCGAGCGCACAAAGGAGTGTAAATCCTCGTCTCACTTGTCCTTCACGCTTGTGCCCCCTCAGGCTGCTGACACAGGTGGGACCAACTCCTCCTCTGAACCTATGGTGCTCGGCCAGTCTCGGTTGACTCCAGAAGAGCATCAGTGGCAGAGGCGAGCTGGTGCGTGTCTGTACTGTGGCTCGTTGAAGCACAGATTAGACGAATGCCACCTGAAGTCCAAAAGACACGGCCCGGCAGTAGCCATGGGGGTCTGACGGGTGGGACTCATTCTCATCCCCCTGGTAGTTTCTCTATTTTGGCCCTGATTCAATTGCCGGGGGCCGAGAAGAGGGTTATGGCACTGATTGATTCAGGGGCAGAGCAGAATTTCATTTGCTCCCAACTCGTACGGGAGATGGGTATTCCCACCACCAAACTGTCCACCTCCTTAAACATCACTTCTCTATCGGGCCAGAGTGTGGCGTCAGTCTCGGAAAGCACGGCGCCTATTTCCGTCCTCCTTTCTGGGAACCACCTGGAGGAATTACTGTTCTTAATTTTCCTAAAGTCTTCCTCCCCGGTGGTTTTGGGGTACCCATGGCTCCGGAGGCACAACTCTATAATTAATTGGGCACATAATTCCATCTCCTCCTGGAACACATTTTGTTTGGCTTTCTGTTTGAGTTCGGCCAAGTGTTCACCACTCTCCCCATTTCCTCCCCTCCGGTGGACCCGCTGGACCTCACTCTCATACCCGAGGTCTATCACAACCTTGGGGAGGTCTTTAGTAAGTTGAGAGTGCTCTCTTTACCACTTCATTGCTCGTACGACTGTGCTATAGACCTCCTCCTGGGTGTGCGGCTGCCATCCAGCCAGCTCTATAGCATTTCTGGGCCGGCGGGGGAAGCAATGGAGAGGTATATTAAAGATTCTTTGAACGCCGGCCTCATTTGGCCCTCATCGGCTCCTCTTGGGGCAGAATTATTTTTTGTAGGAAAGAAGGATGGATCTCTGCATCTGTGTATTGATTACCGGGAGCTTAATGCTATTACCACTAAAGACAAATATCCTCTGCCCCTGATAAACTCCGCATTTGAGCTCCTTCAGCGCACGTGGGTGTTTACCAAGCTTGATTTACGCAACGGGTATCATTTGATCTGTATTCGTGAGGGGGATGAATGGAAGACGTCATTTAAAACACACTTGGGGCAATTCCAGTATTTAGTTATGCGCTTTGGGCTCACCAACGCCCCCGTCGTCTTCCAGCATCTTATTAAAGATGTCCTCTGTGATATGGTTAACCGGCTTGTTTTTGTCTATTTAGACGACATCCTCATTTTTTTCCTGCACGCCAGAGGAACACCGGTTCCATTTCAAGGGCGTGTTACAACAGCTCCTGGAAAACCAGCTTTTTGTGAAGGCTGAAAAGTGTAAGTTTTCCACCAGCTCCACTTCCTTCCTAGGATTTATTGTAGCGGACGGGGAGCTGAGAGCCGACCCGGCTAAGGTGAAGGCTGTGCTGGATTGACCTACACCCCACTCCCGTAAGGAGCTTCAGCGCTTCTTGGGGTTTGCAAATTTTTATCCCAGGTTCATTAGGAACTATAGTGGGGTAGGCAGCCTCTTACACAGCTGACCTCCATTAAGGTACCATTTTTGTGGTTCGAGGCAGCCGACCAGACCTTTCCCAAATTAAAAGGGCTGTTCTCCAATACTCCCATCTTGGCACAGGTCAGCCCTCTGCTCCAATTTGCCCTAGAGGTGGATGTGTCCGATTCAGGGGTGGGCACTGTTCTCTCACAGCGTTCAACCGCCGATCAAAAGCTCTACCCGTGCGCATTTTTCTCTCGGCAGCTCATCCCAGCCGAGAGAAATTACGACGTCGGGACTCGTGAGCTCCTTGCCATTAACTTGGCATTAGAGGAGTGGAGACACTGGTTGGAGGGAGCAGTCAATCCCATAGTTGTGTGGACCAACCACAAGAATTTAGAATACCTCTGGTCAGCCTGCCAAATTAACGCCAGGCAGGCCCGCTTGGCCTTATTTTTTCTCAGATTCAATTTTACCATCACTTATAGGCCTGGCTCACGGAACATCAAACCGGACGCTCTCTCCCGACAATTCTGTACTAACCAGTCTACCCCCTCATCTCTCCCCCAGCCTATTGTTACGCCTTTGTGGGTGCTTGGAGCCCTTACATGGGAGATCGAGCAGAGGGTCCGGCAGGCCCAGTCCCTGGAGCCTGAACCAGCAGATTGCCCTAAGGACGGTCTGCTTGCTCTGTCTATGCTCTGCAGTGATGTCATCTAGTGGGGCCACTTCAGCCACTTCGCCTGTCACCCCAGGGTAATTCGGATGTTAGATCTGATCCAACGAGTGTTCTGGTGGCCCACTCTGCAGAGGGATGTCCAAAACTTTGTGAAGGCTTGTCAGACCTGCGCCCAGAACAAATCTAACCTCCCCCCCCCCCCGTTGGCCTACTCCACCCCCTTCCCATCCCCAGTCATCCTTGGTCTCATATTGCTTTAGATCAGGGGTGTCCAATCATGTGCCATGGAGGGCCAAGACCTCGCAGGTTTTCTCTTCTACCCAGTCTCTTCAGCAGGTGTTTTCACTTATCAGCAATCAGTGGGAAGAAATTCGGTGGAACCTGCTGTTGAAGACACTGGTTGGAGGTAAAGTCTGCAGGGTCTTGGCCCTCCATAGCACATGATTGGACAACCCTGCTTTAGATTTTGTCACAGGATTGCCCCCACCCCCCCACAGCAAGATTGCATTCTCATCATCGTTGATCGATTCTCCAAATCCATCCACCTGGTCCCCCTCTCCAAATTACCCTCTGCCTCTGAAACCGCCAATCTCCTCACCACTCATGTCATTCGCCTACATGGGATCCCTATGGACACTGTGTCTGACCGGGGCCCTCAATTCACGTCACAGGTTTGGAAATCCTTCTGTCGATTACTCGGAACCACCGTCAGCCTCACATCTGGGTATCATCCACAAAACAACGGGCAGGCTGAGCATTCCAACCAGTCCCTGGAGGCCCCCCTCAGATGTGTAGCAGCTGAAAATCTGTCCGATTGGAGCACGCATCTGACCTGGGTGGAATATGCTCATAACTCTGCTGTTTCCTCTGCCATGGGACTCACACCTTTTGAGGCTTCAATGGGTTACACCCCTCCCCTGTTGCCGATGGCAGAGAGGGAAGTTGCGGTGCCGTCCATGGGGGCTCATGCATGCCATTGCCGCCGGATCTGGAAGGCCACCTAAGCTGCCCTCCTTCGCTGTTTGGAGTGCAATTGCAAGTATGCGGACCAGATGCGGTCCCCAGCACTGGAATACAAGATCGCGCGGCGCATGTGGCTTTCGGCCGACCAGATACCCTTGAAAGTGAAAGATCTTCAATGACACTTTGGTCCGTTTCCAGCTTCCACGGGCCCTCCGTGTCCACTCGACTTTTCACGTCTCACAAATCAAGTCCCTCTTTGCCAGTCCTCTCTGCCCCCCCCGCCCGAAGCCACCTCCTCCTCCTTGGGTCCTCAATGGACAGATCACCTAAACTGTCCGGAGGATTCTGGATGTACGCTGCCAAGGCCACGGCTTACAATACCTCGTCCACTGGGAGGGCTACGGCCTGGAAGAAAGGTCATGGATCCCGAAATCCTATTTTCATGACAAAGGGATGGTCTGAGCCTTCCGTCAAGCCCATCTGGACAAGCCCAATGGACCGCCAGGAGGCGTTCCTTTTGGGGGGGGCACTGTCATATGCAGGTGAGCGCGTGCCCCCTCCTGTCAAACTTTCCCCAGTTTTGCAGACAATCAAGCTCACCTGCATGGTCAGATGCACCTGCCGCCTCTACCTTGCCAGTGCTTATAAGGACCATCAAGTGAAAGCTTCAGCGCTGGCTCATTTGGGTAACTGCCTATCTGAGCAAGTAAGTTAATTCATTCCTGGTAAAATTCCTTATCACGTTCCTCTCTCCTCCTTGTTTTCAGGTTTCTGCCATTTGTGAGGTGCGTCTTCGGGGACTGTTGTGCGCTCACCTGCTCATCATCCTCACCCTGCCTCAGCTTCCTATCTCCACCTGGTCAGACTTCACTCAGGCACTTCCCCGATCAGCTTCACCCTACTGGTTCGTCTATTTGCTGGTGCTCTGCCGGGTTCTCAGCTCAGCACATGTAAGTTTCAATTTGTCTCTCCACTTTTCTGCCTCCCTCCTCTAATCATTATGCTCGTCTTTCCCCACAGGCTGGGTTTTCCTCTGACAAGTGGCATTTTCTCTGACCATGCTCATCTTTTTAAAGTGTTAATCATTTAAATCTTGCTTCTCTGTGTCGTGAGTGTTTTCTCTAGTGTGGTTCCCAGCGTGTGAGCTATTCATTCAATCAATATGACACAAGCACACTCTGTACTGGAGCACTTGCACTGGTATACAGCGCAGCGGAATGTGCCTCTCCAGTCTGGAGTAGGAGTGTTCACACTAAGAAGCTGGACATCACACTCAATGAGACCATGAGGATTATCACAGGCTGCCTTTGTGCCACACCTGTGGACTACCTGCCTGTTTTATCTGATATCGCTCCTCCTTCCCTTTGCAGAAAACACCAAACACACATGCTTGTGAAAAAGGCCATTGAAGAAAAGAAGCATCTTTTACATCATCGCATCCAAGCTGCCCAAGATCTAGGCACTCAACGCCTACACTCTCACAAATCCTTCAGTAGATATGCTGTCTGCCCTTGAAATTTCCAACTTTAATCTTCTGGAAAGCTGGAGACTCACTTGGCAAGAGACAAGAAAACCACCTCAGCTCAACGTCACTTTAAGCAAAAAGCTACGACCAAGTGCCCAGCTTGGCCACACAGACTGAGTTATACTCAACCATCTGCGAACGGGAGTCGGCTGTTTCAATGTCAGCATGTATCGTTATGGCCTTCGCTCGTCACCAGCTTGTATTTGTGGCAGCCCAGAGCAGACAGCACATCACGTCCTATTAGACTTTCCTAACTTTGGACCACCTGAGGGTATCCATGTGGATCTCACCAACCCCATCCCAGAGACAGTGACCTGGCTTCACAGTTTACATGACATTGCTTAGTGACTTTGGGAGTCATACGAAAGAAGAAGAGCATTAACTTGGCAAGGTAGTCAGAGTCGATCTCTCGAATTGCACTAGAGTTTACCTCAGCAGGGAGAGGCTGACAGACAGGTTGTGTCATGAACTGGCCCTTACGGGGCAGAAAGGCAGATCCAAACGCTGAATTGTTTAGTGGCATTTATTAACCAAAAAGTTCAAAAAATGCACTTACATAAAAATACAAACAAAGCAACTAAGAAGAATGGCACTCCAGAGCATGTTATGACTTGCTGCTCATCAGCGGCGCCAGCCGCGCGCACACCTGCTCCTCGTCAGCGGCGAGGTATTTAATCCACTCTGCCCTGGGCTTCGGCCTGAAGCCGTCTCTCTACTTCGGCCCCTTTGCTACTACGGATCTCAAACCTACTAGCGAAGATATCCTGGGTAAGCTCCCCTTACCTCTCTCCTCTAGCTTTCCCCTGTGCACAGGTGGACATCCCCGGCGGCGGATTTTGTCACCTCGCCGTTGGCTCTACGCTGCTGCCACAGGTACCGCAGGTACCGCAGGTCGCTGTCTCCTGGGCTCCGCCCTTGTCGACGCCAGCCACCTGTCACAACCAAGTAAGCCAGCTATCATCATCATTTCCCTGTATTGGTGTGGTGCCCGTTACCCTTCTCCCTCTGCTCTCTCCCACAGGGTTGTCCGGCTGTACGGCCTCCTGCCCCCGTGCCTGACGCAGACGCCACCACCAATACATTCTTATTCCACAGACACGCAGCCATACACTTCCCTGTTGCTGATAAAGCTGTTGAATCTATCCTGAGCCTGCGTGTGTGTCTCCCGGGCCGTGTGTTATGTCAGTACGGCTTCAGCAGAGCGGCTCGGCAGACCGCGGGCTCGCACGCCGTCTTCCCACCCTCGAGGCTCGGGTGGATTCAATAGCCTATCAGCAACAGGTGATATTAAATCAATTAATTAACATCACTAACCGATTAGACCGCTTGGACTCCCAGCAGCCGTTCCCCTCGGCTCGTCCGGGTGGCGTGGCTCCTGCGGCTCCGGTGGCCGTCCAGCCTGCTCCGGGTGCGCCAACACGGCTCACACCAATCCCCACTCCTGCTCGCTTCAGCGGTAAGCTGGGTGGAGCTCGGGGTTTTATTATGCAGTGTGAGTCCGTGTTTCTTCGCGTTCCCGGAGATTTTCCCTCAGACCATAGCAGAATTGGCTATATAGGAAACCTCCTTGAGGGTCGTGCGCTTACCTGGGCTTACGCCATTATGGTGAAGCCCAGCTACGCCACCCTCACCTATGGCCAGTTCGTGCGACAATTTCTGGAAGTGTTCGATCATTCGCGTTTGGACAGTGTCCAGGTCGACCGTCTTCTTGGACTCCAACAGGGGAGCCGATCGGCGGCCGAATACGCGATCGACTTCCGGGTTACCGCGGAGGAAGTTGGCTGGGAAGAGCGCGCGCTCTGCGGCATCTTCCTCCGCAGTCTAAATTCCGGTCTGAGGGATGAGCTGGCTGGACGGGATACCCCGGAGACGCTGGCGGAGCTGATTTCTCTTACCATCAGCTTGGATAACAGGCTGCACGAGCGCACCTCCGAGCGGAAGCAGTCTTCTCGCCCGCGGGGTGCCTCTGCACGTCTGCCCCAAGCTCGCCACCTGGCGTTACCGCCGCCGGAGGTCTCCGAGGAGTCGGAACCAATGGTGACGGGCCGGACAAAGCTCCCCCTGGCGGAGAAACAGCGCCGTCGTGACCTGGGCCTCTGCATGTATTGCGGAGGTAGCCAGCACACGGTGGAGAATTGTCCGGAGAAGCCAAACGAGGTGGTCCGCGAGTCACTGTAGGGGGCCTCGCGGATGCTAATCGGTTAAGTCCCCTCACACATTTGACGCTACCCATCCGCTTCTGTCACAACCTCACTGGGCATCTCACACATGCACTGGTGGATTCAGGCACGGAGGGTAGCTTTATTCCACAAAGCCTGGCAACCAGACTGGGCATCCACTGTCACCCCCTCGATACTCCTCTCGCCCTGGTTAATCTCTCCCGAGTCTCCCTGGGAAAGGTAACTCACCAAACATCCCCTGTCCCGGTGATCATCTCTGGAAACCATCGGGAGGATATCTCCTTTTACATCCTGCCCACCTCAGTAACACCTGTCATCCTCGGTTATCCCTGGCTTCGCCTCCACAACCCCGCCTTGGACTGGAAGACTGGGAAGGTTTCAGCGTGGAGCACTTTCTGCTTGGGTACCTGCCTCCAATCCGCGGCCTGCGCCCCGTCCTCGCCTCCCACAGCTCAGGACACCGCGCCCCCAGATCTCACCCTAGTGCCCTCAGAGTTCCACGACCTGGGTGCCGTTTTCAGTAAATCCAAGGCGATGTCTCTACCTCCTCACCGGCCCTACGACTGTGCCATTAACATCCGCCAGGGGGCGCCCTTACCCTCAGGACGCCTCTACAGTCTGTCAGCGCCGGAGAAGGAGGCAATGAACAGTTACCTGAAGGAGTCGCTCAGTGCTGGGATCATCCGACCGTCCTCCTCTCCAGTAGGTGCAGGGTTCTTCTTCGTTGGAAAGAAGGACGGATCTCTTCATCCTTGTATCGACTATCGGGCTCTCAACGATATCACGGAGAAGGACCGGTACACCCTGCCCTTTATGGACACTGCCTTCCACTCCCTCCAGGGGGCGACCTGGTTTACTAAGCTGGATCTCCGCAGCGCTTACCACCTCGTCTGGATCCGGGAGGGAGATGAGTGGAAAACCGCCTTCCGAACTCCAAACGGACATTTTGAATATCTTGTGATGCCGTTTGGGTTGACCAACGCTCCAGCCGTCTTTCAGTGCCTCATCAATGACGTCCTCCGGGACTTCATCGGCCTGTTCGTATTCGTCTACCTGGATGACATTCTCATCTTCTCCAGGTCCAGGGACGAACACCGGGTCCACGTGAGGCGGGTCCTGCAGAGACTGCTGGAGAACCGTCTGTACGTCAAGGCGGAAAAATGTGAATTCTACGCCAAAACAACTTCCTTCCTGGGGTTCATCATCTCCCATGACCAGGTGCTTCCAGACCCAGCGAAGATCAAAGCAGTGGTGGATTGGCCCACACCAACTTCTCGAAAGCAAGTTCAGCAGTTCATCGGGTTCGCCAATTTCTACCGCCGCTTTGTCCCGAACTTTGGAGCCATCGTCGGACCCCTGACCCACCTCACCTCTCCTAAGACCCCGTTCCGGTGGACTGAAGAGGCCGCTTCGGCCTTCCAGGCGCTGAAGACGGAGTTCTCCTCCTCCCGGGTCCTCAGCCAGGTCGATCCCGTGCTGCAGTGCATTGTGGAGGTGGACGCTTCGGACACGGGGGTGGGGGTGGTGTTGTCCCAGCGGTCCCCAGCCAATGGAGTCAAGCGACCCTGCGCCTTCTTCTCTCGGCGCCTGTCCCCGGCGGAACGAAATTACGACGTGGGGGACAGAGAGCTTCTTGCCATCAAGCTTGCCCTTCAAGAATGGCGTCACTGGCTGGAGGGGGCAGCCTTGCCTTTTGTGGTCCTCACTGACCACAAGAACCTGGAGTACCTGAGATCTGCCAAGCGTCTGAACGCCCGCCAGGTGCGTTGGTCCCTGTTCTTTGCAAGGTTTAAGTTCAGCATCACATATAGGCCTGGCTCCAAGAACGGCCTACCCGACGCCCTCTCCAGGCAATTTGCCCTGGAGGCCGCAGATGACGTTGCTCATACCATCTTGCCCAGGTCGTGCGTCGTGGGGGCTGTTACATGGGACATAGAAGACAAGATCCGGAGGGCGCAGGAAACGGAACCGGACCCTGGCGGCGGACCGGAGGGGAGGCTCTTCGTGCCATCTGCCGTCCGGGGGGACGTTATACACTGGCTCCATACCTCCAAGCTCACCTGCCATCCTGGAGCTTCGCGGATGATCAACCTTCTCCAGCGATCCTTTTGGTGGCCAGGTCTGCGGAAGGATGCCACCCGTTACGTCCGGGCCTGCCCCATCTGTGCTGCCAATAAGTCAGGTAACGCCCCCACTGCGGGTCTGCTCCAGCCCCTGCCCGTCCCTGGTAGGCCCTGGTCGCACATCGCTCTGGACTTCGTCACCGGGCTCCCCGTCTCCAACAACTTTGACACAGTTCTGACCATCGTAGACCGTTTTTCCAAGGCCGCCCACTTCGTGCCCCTACGTGGACTTCCCTCAGCCTTGGAGACGGCGGACCTCCTCATCCAGCACGTGGTCAGACTGCATGGAATCCCGGTCGACGTGGTCTCCGACCGCGGCCCCCAGTTTTCTTCGGAGGTCTGGAGGTCAATTTGCAATGCCCTGGGAGCCAAGGTAAGCCTCTCCTCCGGCCATCACCCCCAGTCTAACGGGCAGCGTGAGCGGACGAACCAGGAGCTGGAGGCTACGCTCCGCTGCGTAACTTCATCTAAACCCACGTCCTGGAGTTCTCACCTCGCCTGGGTGGAGTACGCCCACAACACCTCTCCCTCTACGGCCATCGGGATGTCGCCCTTTAAAGCATCTTTGGGCTATGATCCACCCCTGTTCCCCGTGCAGGAGGGCGAGTTGGCTGTTCCCTCTGTCCAGGCACATCTGAGGCGGTGCCGTTCCCTTTGGTCCACGCCGCGTAATGCGCTTTTACGCACGGCGGAGCGCAATAAGTCTACGGCGGACCGACATAGGAGACCTGCACCTGCCTACCAGGTGGGACAGCAAGTTTGGGTTTCCACACAGGACGTAAACCTAAAGGGTGAGAGGAGAAAGCTGGCTCAACGGTTCATCGGCCCTTATCCCATAACCAGGATCATCAACCCGGTGGCTGTGTGTGTGGCTATTCCCTCCTCCCTCCGCATCCATTCCACCTTCCACGTCTCCAAAATCAAACCAGTGGTCTCTGACCCCCTCTGCCCTCCACCTGCGGTGCACCCCTCTCCCCGGATGATTGGTGGCCATCCGGCCTGGACCGTCGCTGACATCTTGGACGCCCGACGCCGGGGTCGCGGATTGCAGTACCTGGTGGATTGGGAGGGCTATGGACCCGAGTGGAGACAGTGGGTGCCTTCCTCGCTGGTGTTGGACCGGTCACTCATTTCTGAGTTTCATCGAGCGCACCCGGAAAAACCATCGCCAGGAGGCGCTGCTAGAGGGGGGAGTACTGTTATGACTCGCCGCTCATCAGCGGCGCCAGCCGCGCACACACCTGCTCCTCGTCAGCGGCGAGGTATTTAATCCACTCTGCCCTGGGCTTCGGCCTGAAGCCGTCTCTCTACTTCGGCCCCTTTGCTACTACGGATCTCAAACCTACTAGCGAAGATATCCTGGGTAAGCTCCCCTTACCTCTCTTCTCTAGCTTTCCCCTGTGCACAGGTGGACATCCCCGGCGGCGGATTTTGTCACCTTGCCGTTGGCTCTACGCTGCTGCCACAGGTACCGCAGGTTGCTGTCTCCCGGGCTCCGCCCTTGTCGACGTCAACCACCTGTCACAACCAAGTAAGCCAGCTATCATCATCATTTCCCTGTATTGGTGTGGTGCCCGTTACCCTTCTCCCTCTGCTCTCTCCCACAGGGTTGTCCGGCTGTACGGCCTCCTGCCCCCGTGCCTGACGCAGACGCCACCACCAATACATTCTTATTCCACAGACACGCAGCCATACACTTCCCTGTTGCTGATAAAGCTGTTGAATCTATCCTGAGCCTGTGTGTGTGTCTCCCGGGCCGTGCGTTATGTCAGAGCATGGAAAGCTCTGGAGGGAAGGAGAGAGGATTAGTCCAAAGTTCTTTGAAAAAATAAACATTGCACACAGGATACTGCTATCCATGAAAATGCAACAAAAGCAACTTACAAGGTTGGCAATCCAGAGCAGGGCATGCTCTGGGGAAGAGAGAGGAATAATCCAGGGAGAAAGTCCATGTAATGCTGCCGCAGTGAAACAATGAACTTGCAGAGCTTAAATACTGGGCAGACAAATGAACAGCAGGTGTGGCTGAGCAGGCAGGGTGACCTAATTAACAATCATTCACAGCTGAGAACTGGGGCAGACTGCAAGTGAATGGTGGGTGCCTGGGAAAGGAAGAAGCTCATGTCATACTACCAAAAATAACAGAACCAAACAAGAAAATAATAACAGACAGAAAAATACTCAAAAATACATAAAGAGTCTGAGCACAGCTCAGACACATGACAGGTTGCCTAGCATTACCTTAACTGTGGATCTGGGCAGTTTTGATCACTAGTATCTGTAAATTCTATTCATCCCACATTGGAATCCTTGTTCTTCTATCAACACATAACAATATGTGTCATTCTAAAATGTTATTTTAACTTATTTTACTATAGTTTATTATATATACTATAATCAGGTGTCATGCAGCTCGAGCAGTCAAGGCGCATGTCACAGAAGAGCTAGACTTCAAGAATTTGCAATAAGCATTTTTCCATTTATTTCAGACACTGTGTAGGCAACAACTCCAGTCTAAAACATCCGACACCCAACAACAACCAAATGAAAATCACCTGCTGATATACCCAGTGAGATAATTAACCTGGTTAGAACATACCAATGTCCACAGGTAAGGCAATAAATTATACATAATAATGCATCGGTTTTATATAACGCTTTATCATATATACTCAAAGACGCTTTACAAATAGGTACATTATTCATTCACTCCAGACAAACAATGGTAGTGGCAAGCTACTTCTGCAGCCACAGCTGCCCTGGGGAAGGCTGACGGAAACGTGGCAGCCAATCTGCGCCAACGGCCTTTCTGGCCACCACCGAACATTTTATACATATTCATACCTAGTGTTATGGGCACTGGAGGCAATGCGGGTGAAGGACACAACGGCAGGATATCTGGGGAGAGCGGGATTCGAACTGCCAACCATCAGGTTATTAGACGACCTGCTCTACCTCCTGAGCCACTGCCGCCCCAAATACATATATATACTCAACATATACTCAACATATATATACATATACTCAACAATACCTTAAAATCTTCATTAAAAATATAAATAATATTTACATAATATTTACAAAATCACACATAATAAATAAACACCCATAAATAGTATAAACCATTATTTACATTTAAATCCACCACCAACTTCCCCCTCTACTCATCTATTGCATACTTTTCCTCCTGGCACTCGCTTGAGCCCCCGGGGAATGTTTTGCCCGAGACACCACCAGGAAGTGTGCTGGCAAAGGTAAGTGTTTTTTTTTTTTATTTGCCTCACACAATTGACTTAATTAACCCTGACTCTTTATATCTCACAGGTGGACTTCAACTCACCCAGAAAACAGACATCCAGCCCACAATAAATACCATTTACAACTTCCAACTCTATTATGTTTTTTATACATTAGAACTGATTCCAACATTTGAAAGTTATAAATTCCCTTACACATATAATATCCCATCTAATTAAAGAGGACCATAGCAGTGGCAACACTCTGTCGTCACATCAGGACTAAGGTAGCAAGCTGACGTTCTTCTACTGCTTTCGGCTGCTCCCTTTAGGGGTCTCCACAGCGAATCATCTGCCTGCATCTCACCCTATCCCTTGCATCTTCCTCTTTAACACCAACCCTCTCCATGCCCT
The DNA here is from genome assembly GCA_020510985.1 of Pholidichthys leucotaenia. Lineage (NCBI taxonomy): Eukaryota > Metazoa > Chordata > Actinopteri > Cichliformes > Pholidichthyidae > Pholidichthys > Pholidichthys leucotaenia. The sequence goes on along the minus strand of CM035845.1, from coordinate 200,989,722 downwards.
CCTTCAGCACATCCATGAATCTTCTCTGTGGTCTCCCTCTTTTCCTCCTGCCTGGTAGCACCATCTTCAACATCCTTTGTCCAATATAGCCACTATTCCTTCTCTGCACATGTCCAAACCATCTCAGCCTTGCCTCTCTTACTTTGTCTCCAAACTGCTCAACCTGAGCTGTCCCTCTGATATACTCATTTCTAATCCTGTCCCTTCTAGTCACTCCCAACAGAATCTTAGCATCTTCAATTCTGCCACCTTCAGCTCCACCTCCTGGCTTTTTGTCAGCGCCACCGTCTCCAAACCATACAGCATAGCAAATCTCACTTCTGTCTTGTAAATTTTCCCTTTCACTCTTGCTGCTATCCTTCTGCCACAGATCACTCCTGATACTCATCTCCACCCACTCCACTCTACCTGCACTCTCTTCTTCACCTCTCGTGTGAAATTTCCATTGCTTTGGCTGGTTGACCCTAGGAATTTAAATTCATCTACCTTCACTACCTCTATTCCTTCCATCTTCACCGTTGCACCTACCTCCCTCTCATTCACACGCATATATTCTGTTTTGGTTACTTTCTTTCATTCCTCTTAGGGTTCTCTTCCACCTGCTCCCTGTTCTCACTACAGATCACAATGTCGTCTGCAAACATCATGGTCCATAGAGACTCCTGCCTGATCTGATCTGTCAGCCTGTCATCAACATGGCAAACAAGAAGGGACTCAGAGCCGATCCCTGATCTAATCCCACCCCCACTTTGAATCCACCTGTCTCTCCTACAGCACACCTCACCACCATCTCACTGTCCTCATACATGTCCTGCACCACCCTCACATACTTCTCTGCCACTCCTGACTTTCTCATACAATACCAAACTTCCTCTCTTGACACCGTATCATATGCTTTCTCCAGATCCACAAAGACATAGTGCAACTACTTCTGACCTTCTCTATACTTCACCATCAACATTCTTAGAGCAAACATTACATCTGTAGTACTCTTTCTTGGCATAAAACCATACTGCTGCTCACCGATTGTCACCTCTCCTCTTAACTTGGCTTCAACAACTCTTGCCCATATCTTCATAGTGTGGCTGATCAACTTTATGCCTCTGTAGTTACTACAGCTCGGAGCATCACCCCTGTTCTTGAAAACTGGTACCAAAACACTTCTTCTCCACTCCTGAGGCATCCTCTCACTCTTCAAGATTGTGTTAAACGATATGGTCAAAAAGTCCACTGCCATTTTTCCCAAACATCTCCATCACACTGCTTAACAACCTATATGACTTCTTCGGCCGCTTTGAAGCACAAAACAGCACATCAGCACAGAAGACCACTCCTCCTCCAGACAAGCAGGTCATAAGTCTGGATCTGGCTAGCGTAAAGAGAACCCTCTGCAAGATCAACCCACGCAAGGCAGCTGGACCAGACAACATACTGGGTCGCGTCCTGAAGGACTGTACAGAGGATCCCAAGAATGTCCTGGCCGACATCTTCATCATCTGCCTTAGTCAAGCTGTTGTCCACACATGTCTCAATACTACCACCATAATACCAGCCCCAAAGAAGCCCGTCCCATCCAGCTACAATGATTACCCGCCCATAGCTCTGACCCCCATCATAATGAAGGGCTTCAAGCGACTGGTCATGCAGAACATCAGGTTCATCCTCCCTCCCTCCCACGACCCATTTCAGTTTGCATACAGGTCAAACAGATCCACAGAAGATGCCATTGCTGCTGCTCTCCATTCAGCCCTCACCCACCTGGACTCAAAGAACTCCTACGTGTAAATGCTGTTCTTGGACTTCAGTTCAGTATTCAACACAATCATCCTCCAGCACCTAATACAAAAACTCAGCCACTTGGGACTCAAAAACTCTCTCTGTAACTAGGTGCTGGACTTTCTCACAGGGAGATCACAGAATGTGCAGGTTGGCAGCAACACCTCCAAGACCATCACACTGAGCACAGGGGCCCCACAAGGGTGCGTGCTCAGCCCACTACTCTTCACCCTGCTGATCCATGAGTGTGTACCAGCCTACAGCACAAACCACATCATCAATTTTGTGGACGACATGACGGTGGTGGGCCTCATCACCAGCAACGAGGAGGCCAACTACAGAAATGAGGTGAGCCAACTGGTCCAGTGATGTAGAGACAATAATCTCTTCCTTAACATGGGAAAAACCAAGGAGATCGGGGTTGACTTCAGGAGGGGATACACACAGCACCCCCCCCGATCATCGATGGAGCAGCTGTGGAGAGGGTGAGCAGCACCAAGTCCCTGGGGGTGCACATCTCTGAGGACCTCTCCTGGTCCAACAACACTACATCACTGGCCAAGAAGGCTCAAACTCGCTTCCATTTCCTCTGCAAACTGAGGAGAGCACAAGTCCCCCCCCCATCATGTGCTCATTCTACTGGGACACCACTGAGAGCATCCTCACCAGCTGCATCATGGTGTGCTATGGAAGCTGCACTGCCTCCTGCCAGAAGACACTATAACGCACAGGGAAAGCAGCCAGCAAGATCATCGGTGCCCCTCTGCCCCTCTCTAGGACATCTACCTCACCCGCCTCACCCACAGAGCCATCGACATTGCAGGTGACACCTCCCACCCCCCACACTCCCTCTTCAGCCCCCTGCCCTTGGGGAAAAGGTACCGGAGCCTCTGGGCCTGCTTCACAAAACTGCTAAACAGCTTTGTTCTTCAGGCCATCAGGACCCTGAACTCTGTCCACTCTTTTTCCTGGATCGTGACACACTCACCCGCACAATAGCTACCTGAGCTGTTGGCGCAGAAAGACTGGCACACCAACAGTAATACATTTGCTGCTGTGTGTTTCTGCACTTTACTACAATCATTTGCACAAATGTCATATCTGCTGCTGTGTTTTTGCAATACTGTTCATATGCAGTCCCATCTGTTACTGTCTGCACCTACGCTACCGCATCGAACTTGCAACTACGAGTATTACTGCTTTATTTTACTGTATACGTATAGGATTGCTGGGTTTTATCTTTTATCTTTATTTGCACTATGGGATGTCTGGGTCTATCTTTTGTTGATATTTGCTCTATGGGTAGCATTACTGTACATAGACTGCTGTTGTTGTTTTTCCAGCCTTATTCCTTTTGTTGTTGTTTTTTATATTGCACACACCACTGAAGAGAGAGAGAAAAGTCATTTCAATTCTCCTGTATGTCCTGTACATATAGTATTATTGACAAATAAAAATCTTGAATCTTGAATACCTCCACAGGTATGTCATCTGGATGAACCACCTTCCCATTTTTCATCCTCTTCAAAGCTGCCCTCACTTCTACCTTGCTAATCCTCCTGACTTCCTTGTTCACCATCTTTCCTTCATTCATCCTCCTCTCTCATTTTCTTCATTCATCAGCTCCTCAAAGTACTGCTTCCACCTTGTCAACACACTCTTGTCACTTGTTAGTACATTGCAATTACTGTTCTTAATCAACCTAACTTGCTGCACATCCTTTCCAGCTTGATCTCTCTGTCTAGCTAATCAATATAAGTCCTTTTCTCCTTCCTTAATGTCCAGCCTTTCATATGACTCACTACATGCCTTTTCTTTGCTACCTCTCTCTTTGCCATATGCCTCACTTCCATATACTCCTGACTACTTTCTTCATCCCCCTGACTAGCCCACTTTTTCTTTGCCAATCTCTAACACAGATTACTGCACTTAACTCACCACTTCATTACATACATCATTATGGCAATTCAAGTCATGTTTAATGTTAACATACACCACTGGATCCAGATTTATATAGCACAAGACAAAATAAAGAGCAGACAGTTGTCACCTTTAAACATTTTTATCTGTAGCAGCTGATTTGTTGCAGTTGGTTTGTGGCCTTTGGTTGCTGCCGTCTTAGGTATAAGCCTCTCTGCTCAGCAACAGTACAGCTCCCGAAGGCTTCATGTGCATAATCCACCACTCTGCTATCTATGCGTGTGTGTGTGTGTGTGTGTGTGTGTGTCTGTGTTAGCGAGAGACACTGTATATCCTTATTTTATATCCTTGTCAAAAGCAGCGTGGATGCAGACCTTGCAAAACGTGTTTTTTTTTTTTTTCTACAAACCTTTTATTACTTGCAGGGGGTGATGAGTTGATTTCTTTCAATATTCACTATAGCAGTCTATTATCTGTTGGGTCTGTTGTGGGGGTCTGTTGGGTCTCTCTTGCTCATTTCTTTTATATTCATATAGGATTTATATATGCGGAGATATGATCAAAGGCAGATATTTCATTTCATTGTTGGGGGAAAATAAACAGGAGATTTTCTCAAGATTAAATATTGCGGGGCACATACTAATTCGTAATTTGGAGGTGTCGGAACACAGAAAGATTGATGTTCCTACTGCTCGGTGGAGGTAAAGGTACCAAATGCAGAGTGTGGGTCATATTGGCCTGTTTTTGTTTTTTTCAGAACAGATTTGCAGACAGTGCACACGTATCTAACGCATGCTACATAAATACAAAAATAAATAAAAGAATTCCACAAGATACAAAAGCTATTAAACACACAAAGAGAAATAGTCTGCTGCTCAAGTGCATGCAGTGCATGAAATAAACCTAAACAACACTGTTTTCACAAACAGCAATGATTTATACAGAAGATGCAGCAATCAGAGTATTATGTTTGCTTAAAATCAGCAGCACCCCATACATTTTAATGACAAAAAATTCCCACTAATTTGTGGGATTGACAGCAACTACACAAAAATATGCACACACACTACACTATAGCATATATAATATTATTTATATTATAGCCACTGTCAAAATTAAGAAACAGCAGAGAATAACAACAAACTTCTTCTTATCTTCATGCTTGTTTGTGAAGAGATGGTAGAGGGAAGATGAGGTCATCTTGGCCTGGAAAAAAGCTCCTCTTGATCTGGTACACAGTCCAGAGATACCTCAGTGAATCAGGAAAATAAATTCCCCTTTACTGTCCATTACGAATGCATGTACTGAAGTAAATGCCCTTTTCCCCCACTGTAGAAACATCTGCTGTGTGGCTAACATTCTTGAAACTGTATTGTTAACAAAGTGTAAGGATTTTGAAATGAATCATTGTGGCTCAGTGGACTGCACAACTCACAACAGGTATCGTCTTCTTGTTTTGTCTACATAAAGGTTGATGTACTTACAGCATTCTGATGTAGATATCAGTTTATAGTGGGCCAATGTGGCAGAAAATTATGAGCTAAACACAACATTATAAATGTCCAGTCAGAATACTGATTTTATCATCATGCTCTAGTAGGTTTTAAAATATTAAAATATTTTATAGCGCTGGGAGCATGTTAAAGACGACACCTGTTCTTCTAATTGTGTTTTTCCACCTTTTGCTGACTTAAAAATAATGGTTGTTTGCACTGTGATAGCAGCATAACATTTGCTGTTTGCCAATAAAAATTGTCTTTCAACACCATTCTGAAGGAAAAAATGCATCTGTATTGGCTGTTTTGTTTATAGAATAATCAACATATAAGATAAGATAAGATAAACCTTTTTTAGTCCCACAATGGGAAAATTCCAGGATTACAGTAGCAAAGAGATAGCAGCACTCAGAGCAATAGTAAATAAGATAATAAAAACTGGTTAGCTAAAGCAGTGACTGAATATACATATGTACACAGATATATACACAGTGCAGGAGCAGTGCAGCTAGATGGAATAAACAGCATTACGGTTTATTAAATTATCCTGCAGAATATGAATATGTACCCAGACAGTATATTTCACATTTGAATCAACAGTGTTGTTGCCACCCTCAGTAATGATTGTTATTGTCCTAGCTGTATATTGGAGGGAACAATCTCTATTGTGCAAAGTTCTTATGTTTAGTACATTTAATACGACCTCTACGAGCACCCCTGGTTAGGTTATAAAGTCTGACAGACATAGGTAGGAAGGACCTGTGGAACATCTCCGTCAAGCACCTGGGATGGCACAGCCTACCACTAAATGAGCTCTTCAGTGCATTCAGTGTGTCCTGCATGGTGTGGGACTCGGAGTCCAGCAGAGATGACAACTTAGCACCATCCTTCTCTCTCCTATCTCCTCCACTTGGTCGAGGCATCGCTCCAGAACAGAGCTAGCTTTTTTGATCAGCCTGTTCAGTCTCTTCCTGTCGGCTGCTGTGATGCCACTGCCTCAGCAGACCACTCCAAATGTGATGGTTGATGCCACCACTGAATCGTAGAAGGTCTTCAGGAGTTCCCCTTGCGTTCCAAAAGACCTGATTCTCCTCAGGAGGAACAGCCTGTGCTGCCTCTTCTTGCAGAGCACGTTGGTGTTGTGTGACCAGTCCAGCTTATTGTTTAGGTGAACCAGGTAATTGTAAGATGTCACCATCTCACTGTCTGTTCCCTGGATGTTTACTGGTGCTGTGGGGGGTTGTCCTCGCCTACGGCACTCCACCACCTCAGTTTTCCTCACATTGATCTCGAGGCAGTACTGTAGGCACCAATCCATGAAGTCCTGGATAAGTCCTCTGTACTCTGTATCATCTCCATCAGAGATGAGGCCGACGACCCCAGAGTTGTCAGAGAACTTCTGTAGATGGCAGTGTGGTATGTTGTGTGAAAAGTCAGCAGTGTAGAGGGTGAACAGGAAGAGAGCCAGAACTGTTCCCTGGGAGGCCTCCGTGCTGCAGATGATGGTATCAGACACACAGTCCTGGGTTCTCACTAACTGTTGTCGGTTTGTGAGGTAGTCCAGGATCCACAATGACAGGTGCTGGTCCACCCCTGCACACAGCAGCTTGTCCCTCAGGATCACTGGTTGGATGGTGTTGAAAGCACTGGAAAAAATCAAAGCGCATGTTCCTCACAATGCTCCCAGGCTTCTCCAGGTGGGACAGGGAACGATGTAGGAGGAAGATCACTGCATCCTCCACTCCGATGCCATGCTGATAGGCAAACTGAAGTGGATCCATCGCTGGTCCCACCAGGGGGCAGAAGTAGGCAAGGAGCAGCCTCTCCAGGGTCTTCATTAGTTGTGATGTGAGGGACACTGGTCTGTAGCTGTTCAGGTCCTTGGGGTGCAAGGTCTTTGGTACGGGTACCACACAGGATGTTTTCCACAGCTGTGGTACCCTCCCCAGCTTCAGGCTCAGACTGAAGATGTGCTCCACGATCCCGATATGAGGCACAAGTTGCTGGCATGTCATGTTCAAGTAGCTACATAGCATTCTATTGCACGTAAATGTCAACTGCAAAATATAAGATGAGGCACCTAAATAAAAACCAGTGAAACCCTCGCTGTGAGAAGAAGACTAAACCACCTTTATTTTGCTATCTTGTATTAAATCCAAGAATGGTAAATGACGTTCACTTACGCTACCGTTCAAAAGTTTGGGGTCACTTAGAAATTTCCTTATTTTTGAAAGAAAAGCACTGTTTTTTTCAATGAAGATAACTTTAAACTAATCAGAAATACACTCTAATATCTAATATACATTGCTAATGTGGTAAATGACTATTCTGGCTGCAAATGTCTGGTTTTTGGTGCAATATCTACATAGGTGTATAGAGGCCCATTTCCAGCAACTATCACTCCAGTGTTCTAATGGTACAATGTGTTTGCTCATTGCGTCAGAAGGCTAATGGATGATTAGAAAACCCTTGTGCAATCATGTTAGCACAGCTGAAAATGGTTTAGCTGGTTAGAGAAGCTATAAAACTGACCTTCCTTTGAGCAGGTTGAGTATCTGGAAAAAATTATTATTCAAATACAAATCATTATTTCTAACCTTGCCAATGTCTTGACTATATTTTCTATTCATTTTACAACTCATGGTGGTAAATAAGTGTGACTTTTCATGGAAAACACAAAATAATTGTCTGGGTGACCCCAAACTTTTGAACGGTAGTGTATATAGCGCTTTTTCTCATCTCTAGATGATCCAAGTGCTTTACAGATCCTGCTATCCACCCATTCACACACACATTTATACACTGATGGTGGCGGAGTCACCATGCACAGGTGCTGGCCTGACCCACCAGGAGCAACTGGGGGTTCAGTATCTTGCTCAAGGACACGTCGACATGCAGACTGCTGACAGAGCAGGAATACGAATCCTTGACCCTAAGATCAGTAGTCAGCCACACTGCACCTGCGCCACAGCCGCCCTGACTGAAGAGAAGAGAAATGTGTTCTCTGACCACACTATAGCCATGTTTGTTGTTTCAGAGAGACAACATGGTGTAACATCCACGTTAATGACATTCCCATCAGCTTTATTCAGTTTGATTTTGTACATATCTTCAGTTAATCCACTTCTGCCAGACTTACAGTATATATCAATGGAAAATTTTTGAGTCAGACCAATTATCATGTGTTTTCATCCGTGAGGACTACTTGTCTTGTGGGTGCCGATGCCCCACAGTGGGGAAATCATGGGTTCTCACACTTACTGGGTCATACCAAAGACTGTTTAAAACTTGATATTTCTGCCTTCTAGCTTGGTGCTTAGCATAAAGAGAAGATAGAGCAATAAGTTTAATGCACAGTGCTGGCTGTAGTTTTCACTGTTTTCCATAGCTGTGTGACACAAGGTAAAACTAGAAAAGCACTCGGAGAGCGCAGACCTCCGCCAACCGGCACAGTTCCACCCATACAGTGTTTGTGTGTACGTTTTCAGGTCCCTTGACCATGAAAACATATGATTAGCAATTGGATTGACAATGATAGGATTAGCGGTTCAGTAATTATTCATGAAAATGGCATTTTCCGTAATGGCGGCGACAGTTCCCCCCATACAGTGTTTGTGTGTACGTTTTGAGATTCCTTGACCATGAAAACATATGAGTAGCAATAGCATGGTGATTCTCCGCATCGGCTGTGTTATCTCCCTGCCTTTTTTTTCTTTCTCATGCACTCTGCACTCTGTTGTCTTCTGTGTTTCACACTTTTAGACTTTGAACGAGGCATGACTGGCAAGAGAATGAATCGAGTCAAAAACGCGGCGGTGCCACGTGGTCGGCACCACGGGGCCCAGTCGCCCCGTGGAGACATCGCAGATTAGGGGGGGCATACCAACTTGTAGCACCCTGTTCTCCAGCCTTAACCCTGTTGGTCCAGACTGGAGCGCGTCGGCAACTTGATCCGCGGCCATGGCTGCATAATCTATCCCTACGTGGACTGGGGCTGCCCGCACTTCCGCGTCGCTAACCTGGTCCGCGGCCATGGCTGCAAAATCTACCTCTGCGCGGGCTGGAGGCGCCACGGCGTGCGAGAGGCAGTCCGCCACTACATTAAGTTTACCCGCTACATGCTGGATATCGGTAGTAAACTCCGAGATGGCGGCCAGCTGTCTCTGCTGCCGGCCCGACCACAGTTCTGTAATCTTGGCCATCGCGAAAGTCAGCGGCTTGTGATCCACGAACGCGGTGAAACTGCGTCCCTCCAGCCAAAACTGGAAATGGTGAATGGCCAAGTGGAGAGCTAACAACTCCCTGTCGAATGCACTGTATTTTCGTTCACTATCGCGCAAGGTCCTGCTGAAAAAGGCAAGCGGTTGCCAAGCTCCTGCTACATACTGTTCCACGACCTCTCCTATGGCCACGTCTGACGCGTCAGTAGTGAGCGCTATGCGGGCCATTGGGTCTGGATGTGCCAACAACGCAGCGTTTGCCAGGGTTATTTTGACTTCAGCAAATGCGCGCTCCCGCTCCGGAGAGCATTCGATTTTGTTTGTCGGTTTTTGTTTTTTTAGTGCAGCATACAATGGTTGCATGAGCTGCGCTGCGTGAGGGAGGAAACGGTTATAAAAATTCACCATTCCCCAAAACTCCTGTAACGCTTTGACCGTTTGTGGTTGGGGAAAATTTGTTATTGCGTGCACTTTGTCGGGCAGAGGAACCGCTCCTTCTGGAGAGACGCAATGCCCCAAAAAATCAATCTGCGCCACCCCGAACTGACACTTCGCTGGGTTGATTATTAACCCGTGCTCTGCCAACCTCCGGAAAACTGCTGTGAGGTGGTTTTCGTGTTCGACTTCGGACGCGCTGGCTACCAATATGTCGTCCAAGTAGATGAACACGAAGGGGAGGTCGTGCAGAACCGTGTCCATCATGCGTTGGAACGTCTGCGCTGCGCCTTTAAGCCCAAACGGCATGCGCAAAAACTCAAAAAGCCCGAAAGGAGTTATTACCGATGTTTGGGTAGTGCGCACTGGAACCTGGTGGTAACCGCGTACCAAATCTATTTTAGGAAAAAATGCGCGCCCCCGCCAAATGCACCGAAAAATCTTGGATGTGCGGGATCGGATAGCGGTCGTGCGCTGTAGCGTTATTCAACCTGCGGAAATCACCGCAAGGTCGCCACGAGCCATCAGTCTTTGGGACCATATGGAGCGGCGAAGCCCAGGGGCTCTTCGACCTCCTGATGATGCCCAGTCTTTCCAGGTTGGCAAACTCCTCGCGCGCTATGGTCAGTTTAGCTGAGTCCAAGCGCCGAGCTTTAGCAAGAACGGGTGGGCCAGTGGTAGTAAAAAAATGTTCCACCCCATGTTTAGCCACTGTCGCCGAAAACGTTGGGACCGTGAGTGCTGGGAACTGAGTGAGGAGTGTGTGGAACTTACCACCCGCAGCTGTGATGTTGGCTTGTGCAGTTGGCGGGGCCACTCGAGCTGTGCAGGGAATAGAATAAAAGGAGAGTGCATTAACCAGGCGTCTGTTAGCAAGATCAACCAATAAACCATGTGAGCACAAAAAATCAGCCCCTAACATGTTGAAATTGACTGCCGCTACAACAAAAGTCCACTCGAATGTACGGCCCTGCAAAGACAGAAGCAGAGTCCTCTCACTGAAGGTCTTAATCGCCGAGCCGTTCGCTGCTGTCACCCGGGGACCACTGGAAGGCGCCAGCCGGTCCACGTAGGAAGGCATGATGAAGCTCAGCTGGGAGCCTGTGTCCACGAGGAATTGCCTCCCCGAGCCTGCGTCCTTCAGGTAGAGCAGCTTGTTCTCTTCTCCGAGGGCCGCGGCTGCTACCGACCCCCGGCCTTGGCGTTTCCCGAGCGCTTGAAGTGGCACGGTGAGATGCACTTGCGTGCCCTCTCTGCGAAACGGCGATGGTAGAAGCAAAGGACGTCGTCCGCTCCCTGTCGCCTGGCTCTTGCTGCTGCCGTTGTCGGTGAGTCTGGTGCTGCAGCCTCTGGCCCCATGCCGTCTCTGGACGTCGCGCCTAGCTCTGCTGCTGCGGCCGAAGCTGTGCTCCATTTGTGGGCGTCGACGAGTCGCTGCGCCTCCTGGCTCAGCTCGTGGTAGTCTCGTCGGGCCAACAGCGGTGAACCGGCCAGGGTCACTCTCACCGCTGACGGTAGGGTCCTGAGGAAAAGGTGGGTGAAGATAAAGCTGTCATCATCGGAGTCTCTCAACCTCAGCATCTTCCCCATCAGGTCTGCGGGTCTGTTGTTCTCAAACTCTGTCAACGCCAGGAGCCCCTCTGCTCGCTGTTGCACCGAGGGGGTGAAGTGGCTGATAAGCGCAGCCTTCAATGTGCCGTACTTGTCGCTGTCCGGTGGGTGGTTGACCAGGCTCTCCACCCTCTGGACTGTGTGGTTGTCCAGCTTCACCACCACATGGTAGAATTTTGTGTCATCTCTCGAAATTCTCCGGAGGTTGAACTGCGCCTCGACCGCACTAAACTAGGAGCGCGGACTGTTCTGCCAGAAGTCCGGCAGCTGGAACGTGGCGGCATTCGTCAGGCTGGCTACTGACGAGTCCGGCTCAGGAGAATTACTTCTGCTCATGCTTCGTCGTAAGGTCACCAGTGTGGAGAGTTGTGAAGGACGAGACTGAGTGTATTCCTTAGGTTCAGCTTTATTCACAATGACATTCTCCAACATTCAAAAGCAGAAAAAGAGGATGAATCTTCTCACATCTGTCCTTTTATACCAGGACATCAAACATACAATCACATGGTGCTTAATCAAAGATACAGTCACATGGTACTTAATCCCAGTCACAATGTAACTTCCCCCGATCTTCACACCATCCACCTCCTAGTCTCTGGTGGTCAGGAAATCTCTCAAGGCCATCTCCTTGAAACAAAAGGCCAGATCTCACACCCTCCCGTTACCTCTGGAAGGTTCAGCCCCTTTGTTCCCCTGAGACGTGAAGTATACAATAAGCATACAGTGATATATCTGTGGAGCATTTGAAATCAACATATGTGCATATATGTGTGCCACAGTTTTGAGATTCCTTGACCATGAAAACATATGAGTAGCAATAGCACGGTGATTCTCCGCATCGTCTGTGTTATCTCCCTGCCTTTTTTTCTTTCTCATGCACTCTGCACTCTGTTGCCTTCTGTGTTTCACACTTTTAGACTTTGAACGAGGCATGACTGGCAATATCGAGCAGATCTTCTTTAAAAAAAAACAAAACATAACCTCCTGGCGGAGGTAATAAGAAAAAAAATCAATAAAAAAAAGTACTAAGCTCGACGAGCTTCAATAGTGCCTGAGTCGCTGCATTTCTTGTGTCGCTGCAGCACGGTGATTCTCCGCATCCTGTGTGTTGAAAATGGCCCTATGTCACAATGTTAAAGAATCTTTTAAAAAATTCCTGTATCCAGACGGTGATCCGGATCATCCCCAAAATTTAATCAGTTCTTCCTTGTACCATTTGCAACAATGCCTGAAAGTTTCATCGAAATCCGTCCAAAACTTTTTGAGTTATCTTGCTAACCAACAGACAGACAGACAAACAGACAAACCCTGGCAAAAACATAACCTCTTGGCCTGCGGCCTGGCGGAGGTAACAAATGGAGATCGATTTACTTAAAGCTTAAAATACTGTATTTCTTGGATGGAAACTTAACAAGTTACTCCTTAGCAAATGGCTTGCTTATGGGGTGCCCAATTTCCATAAACTTTAAAAACAGTAGGGTCTGAACTATTAGTGGACCTTTATGTTGTTGGAGTTAGGGCTGGGCAGTACACCGAATATATCTGTTTTATTGATATATACTATGCGCAAGGGGAAGGATCCCTGGAGGAGTAGTACCTTTCTGGTTGGCCTATATCACCTTGACGTCCTAGACTGGTCTCCCCATATCCAGCATCATGTGAAGCACAACATATGGCCTATATACACCAAGTGGCCACCCCATCTAGCCTCTCACATGACGAAGACCGTCTACAGTGGTTCTTAGCGCTGCCCCTAGTATTGCAGAATGCGCCGGATCTAGGGGAGCAAACTCCAATAAAAACCCAGGGTCAGGCCCTACTTGGGTCAGCCCACTGATCCTTTTCTTTTGCCTCTTTGGCCAAGCTGCTATGATTTGTGTTACTATGTGTTTTCACTCCACTAACTAATCATAGAGGACTGCCAGCACGGAAGACGGCAGCCTGCTTGCCAAACTGTAAGGGGCTAGCACCCCCTTACAGTGGAACTTTCAAACCTGCTACAGACCCAAAAACATCTGATAAGTATTTCCTGCATTTTCAATGGGCAGCTCAATAGCAAGTATGATGGACCCCGGGCAAAGCCACAGGGACCCTGTGGTCCTGACCAGCCAAGATCTACTCGCAACTACATCCAAGCAGCTAATCATGTTGGAATGTACAAACTTTGTCTGACACAAATACATCCAAGCATCAGGCTCCCGAGTGCTACTCAGCTCTTGTAGTACAAGAACTGAAGTGCCTCAACATCGATATTACCTGCCTCAGCAAATGCCGGATTCCAGGAGAAGGCGAGTTTGTCGAAAACGATTGCACCTTTCTTCACTCAGGCAGAGCCTTTGAACAGCCAAAGCTTGAAGGAGTCGCTATTGTGATTAAGAACAGCTTGTGTCCACATGTCATCTGTCATATCCATGCACGTTTATGCAGCACACGGAGGGAAAGAGATGAATACCCAAACGCAGGATGATGTTGTGTGAATTTATGAGCACAAAGGGAAAAACAAAAACTCCAATGAGCGAACAGAGCAGGTTACAGGGAAAAGATCATCTGTACTCTACGGTTCATTGGAGTGAGAGGAAGGGCCCCACTCGCTCTCAGATGGAACTGAGGAGTGGAGAAAAGGGAGAAGAGAAAACCACGGCATTCCCAGACAGAACTGAAGAATTGTGGGCAAACAGTACTTACAGATAGCTCGACAGAGTGGGCCGTGCTCAGGAGTGGGGATGACAAGCCAATGAACCGACGAGATACAGATGAACAGACAGGATTTAAATACTGATAACATAATTGGTCAAGTGAACACAGGTGTGGCGGATGTGTGTGTGTGTGTGTGTGTGTGTGTGTGTGTGTGTGTGAGCATGGGTAGGACTGAGTGAGTGCAGGTGTGGGCAAATGCGTGTGTGTATGTGTAGAGTGGCAGACACAAATGATTATAACATACAGCTGGCAGGCACTGGCACAAAAATAATACAGGAGAAAATACAGCCCCAACATCATGAAGCTGGGCTTGGAAAAAGTCCAAACCCAGTCCATGACAGTCATTAGCTGCAAGGGTACCAGCTCCAGGGTGATGAGCTTGCGACTTCAGATGAAAACCTTCACAGCCACAGTGATCAGCATATACTGTATGTGCCAACATATAAACGACCAGCAGAAGAAAAAGCACTGTTTTAAGATCAGCTGTCAGAAATTCTATTGAAAGTCTCTCGTTTGGATAGAATATTCTTGCTTAGAGATTTTAATGCCTGTGTTGGTACTGACACAGAAGCATGGCCAGAAGTAAATCTTGTTCACTTATATAGTGCCTTTCTCATCTCTAGATGACCAAAGTGCTTTACAGATCCTGCTATCCACCCATTCACACACTGATGGTGGTGGAACTGCCATACACAGGCGGTGGCCTTACCCACCAGGAGCAACTGGGGATTCAGTGTCTTGCTCAAGAACACTTCGACATGCAGACTGCAGACAGAGTGGGAATTGAACCCCTGACCCTCCGATCAGTAGTTGGCCACACTACACCTGTGCCACAGCCACCACTGCCACCCCAACTTATAGGCCATCATGGTTTTGAAGACATAAATGAACAAGGAACCCTTCTGCTTGAGCTTTGCACTCATTTTGGACTTTGCATCACCAACACCCTTTTTTCTCATTCAGATATACATAAGGAAACATGACACCACCCAAGATCTACAAGGTGGCATCTTAATGACTACATTGTAATCCGACAGTTTTACAGGAGTGATGTTGTAGACTCAAGAGTCCGCCACAGTACTGATTGTGGGACTGGTGTGTGCCCACCTAAAATTATGTTTCCATATCTCCACACTGAAGCATAAAAGCAACATGCCAAAACGTCTCAATGTTAGCTGACTTAAAGATCCAGCCATAGCCCAATGACTGAGGGGGTCTATCGAAGCCAATCTACCACACAATGGTAATGTAAACCAGTCCCTTGAAAAGTATTGGGAACACCTGCGGGATACCATTTACAACAATGCAAAGACTACCACTGGCCTCCAAAGGCATAACCACTGGAACTGGTTTGACAAAAATAACCACTTCATCATAAATTTACTCCTGTGGAAACATGCCGCCTTTCAAGCCGTTCTAAGCAACAACACCCCAGCAAACAGAGAAGTGTACAGATCCGCTAGGAACACCTGCCAAAGGGAACTACGTCATCTCCAAAACCAGTGGTGGCTGGACTGAGCAAGAGAGATTGAACAACATGCATAAAGGCATGACTCAAAATCATTCTTCCATGCTGTTAAATTTGTATACCAGCGACATCAAAGTGATATAAGTCCCATTAATGATGACCATGGTAACAGACTGACGGAAAAGCATGAGATCCTGGCATGGTGGAAACAACATTTCCAAGAGCTCCTCAACCAACCAGGAACAAGTAACCCCAGCGTTCCTGATGACGTACTGCAGGAGCCTATCCTTATCGAATTGGAAAACCCACCATCCATGGTGGAAGTTACAGCAGCCCTTGGTCTTTTGGCCAACAACAAAGTCCCTGGACCAGACTACATTCCAGCATAGATCCTAAAGGAAGGCGGACTAGCACTCTGCCAAGAGCTGTTGAATCTCCTCCTTTATATTTGAAATGAGGAAAGAGTACCACAAGATCTAAAAAAATGGCAATATTATTACCATCTTCAAGAAGCAATGCTATTTTACATGTGGAAACTATCGAGGAATATCATTGCTTTCCACAATTGATAAATTATTTGCCCATGTTATCCTGAATAGAGTCTGGCCATGCATTGAAAAGCATCTCCCCAAAGCACAGTGTAGCTTTAGAGGGGGACGTTCCACAAATGATATGATGTTTGCCATCCAGCATGTAGCAGATATTTAATAAAATATTGTGTGATAAGGTACAGGAATTATTTATTTTATTTAATAGTGGGTGTGCAAGGGACAGCGTTAAACCGTCACTCCTACACTCGCTAAATAAAATAAATTAAATTTAGTTTTAATTAATTTTGTACCTTCAATTACTTAATGGATCAGTCTCAAAATTTAAGGGAGTTCTTTTCCTGCTGTGATCTAAGAAACATATATATGCGAAAGGAAAACGCTTCAACTTCTCTCATTCACCCTTTTATTAAACTCATTCAGGTTACATGATATGGCATTCAAATGATGGATAAACAGATTCAAATGATAACAGGTGTCCAATCTCACATCAACTGTTAGTGGATTCCTGAACATAAAATCTAGCGTTAAACCTTTGTAGAACCAAGGAGAAACCAGACGTATGTTTCAACAGTAAATGAAGGCTGAAATGTCTAACAAAAACAGAACGCAATTTTATGGGGAAAATTCATAAGCTGATTATCTAAAAATGAACTTCTGAATTGATCTACAAAAATGAAGGGAAGTTACTTAAAAATGACTAAGAGTCTTCCTTCAGTTTATAGCTTTATCCTATGGCTGACAGACTAATTGTACCATGAAATACTGGTTATGTTCAATTGTAATTTGAATGTTAGGACATCACGTTTAACCCAGCAGATAGGAAAATGGGAGTCTCACTTACGAACAGCTGTAGGTCCATGTGTTCAGTGGGTCTGTGCTGGCTTGGGTTTTGACCATTGGGACCCAGAGATGGCGCGACCACTGCAAGGCTCCTTGATGTTCACAACCAACTGTAAGAAGTGCAGACTCAGCTGGGGGCTCGTACAGAACAGTGGCAGCAGTGGAGAGTTGTCTCAGAGCGGCATGAAAGGTCCTTGGCAACGAGTCCAAATTTGTGAGGTCTCTGGCCGCGGGATAGACCAAAAAAACTGAAGGAGAATCTTCTCAGTCAGGCGGGTATGAGGCCGGAAAGAAAGTCCAAAACACAATCTCTGTTCACTTTAAATTAGGAAAATTAAAGGTCCACTTCAATGGCATGAAAAGTCAGAAAATCTAAGAAAAACATTCACTTGGATAAGAATGGCTTCTGAAGTGAAGAAAAAATTATTTTGAGAGTTTGACTCTCTCTTTTTAAGATGAGCTCGTAAGAAAAAGATGGTTTCTCCTCAGTAACCAGAAAAATGAGAAAACTAACGCAGGATTTGACAAACTTCACACAGAACAATTTAGATAAAAGAAAACTGCAAGGAACTTTGAAGAAGTGAAACAAAAACTTTTCTCTGAGATCTAGATCGCTATTCTGCTTCTTTAATCTTAATCTTAAACTTCTTCTCTTTTCTTCTCTATTCTCCTTTATTCCTATTCTCTTCTTTTTTAACCTATTATTCTAACATTCTCTTTTTTATTCTTTCTCTTCTTCTAACATGCAGGGCGGCTCCTCACCTTTTTAACTGAGTGCGCCGTTGGGTCATAAAAAAGGGGCCGGTCGTAAGACAGACCAATCAGCTTTCATAAAGAGGAGTTTGGACGGGCCTTTGTCTAATGTGAAAACATTTCTTTGTTTGGGAGCAGCCAATCAAATGAAAAGGGCACTATCCCGTGAAAGGGAGTGAAAGCCGGTGGGGCCAGGAATGATAGCGGATAAGAATTAATACCCATTCAGTTCTTATAAAATTAGGTGCTCAATATAAGAGTTAACTAAATTAAGTGACTTGGCTAATATTCAGTGATCATGCATTTATACCATTACTACTAATATTAACATTTGTTTGACTAACACTCATGAACGTAAACATTTCTTATACATGTTTATAATACATGCACTCATATTTAGATCAAGGATTAATGAATTACTGCAAACCCTGGTCGGTGATCAAAAGGATGATTTTGAGTGTCCTTAGGATCCGGGGGAGATGATAAGCTGAAAGAAACTTAATGTTTAGTAAGAATTGACAGTCAGATTATACATAATGAAACACATTCCGTAGGTATCCACTAGGAGGTACTGTTGAGCTGTAGATAATTTCTTTAGGTCTGTGATATCTGGAAAGGGGTCTGGTATCTGTCAAAAGCCATATACCTGTCTGGTTAAGAAGTTTATGACCTTTTAAGAGCATTAGTTTCCTGTAGGGCGGATGCTATCCACATGAACTGTCCACGTTGGGGATCTGGACTCTTGAGTTTTTATGGTCCCTTTAAGCCTTTAAAAGCAAATTCTGATCCTTACCATCTCTGCAAGAGGCAACTGTTTACATTGGGGTCCTGGTAAAGCATTCTTGGTCAGGCCTTGAGTGAGGGTTGCTTTAATATGAAGAAAAGTGAGATTCCTGTAGAATGAAGAAAGGTGAAATTCCTGTAGAATAAAGAAAAGTGAAATTCCTGTAGAATGGAGGAAAGTGATCTTCTGGATTGGTTTGAGGAGACGTTGATGCTACAAGCAATTACTGGAAAAATGCAGAGAACAGCATCAAGAGCTGCACATAGTATTCGTGGACCTAGTAAAGGCTTTTGACAGTGTCAGTAGGCCTCTTATGTGGACACTGTTGAAGAGAGTCAGAATACTGCCAAAAGTAGTCAACATTATTCAGAGCCTCCACGATGGCATGGAAGTAAGAATCAGGATTGGAAGTGAGCTCACAGAACCATTTGAAGTCTCAAATGGTCTGCATCAAGAGTGCATTCTAGCCCCAACACTTTTCATTCTCTTCTTCACATTTGTCCTCCACCAGGCCCACAAGTCACTCTTAGAGTTTGGCGTGAAGATCAAGTACAGACTCGATGGTAGGCTGTTCAATCTACAGAGGCTGAAAATGAAGTCAACACCCTGTGCTAAACTGGACGACCCCCTTTATGCGGATGATGCTGCATTGGTTACCTCAACCCCTGAGTCCATTCAAGAAGGCATAACATTGCTGCATCACACCTGTAGTGCATGGGGCCTGACAATCAGCAAACCAAAGACTGAGGTTATGCACGTGCAGTGTGATAATCCACCAGCTATAACAATTGACAGTTCTGAGTGACATGGTTTTTTATGCTGGACCCAAATGACAGAAACCAAAACAGGAGACAGCAGGTAAGGTGCAAAAGTAAGTATTTTATTGTACAAAATTGTAAATGTTGATCAGACTGGTAGCCCTGTGGAGAGAGAGGAGAAAACAGGATGAATGGGGCAGCAGTAGCTCAGGAGGTAGAGCACGTCTTCTAATAACCGGAGGGTTGGCAGTTCAAATCCTGCTCTCCCCAGCCATCCTGCCGTTGTGTCCCTGGGCAAGAAACTTTACCCACCTTGCCTCCAGTGTCCATGACACTGAGTATAAATGTGCATAAATGTTTGGTAGTGGTCAAAGAGGCTGTTAGCATGGATTGGCAGCCACATTTCCATCAGTCTGCCCCAGGGCAACTCTGGCTACAAAAGTAGCTTACCACTATCAATGTCTGTCTGGAATGAATGAATAATGGACTCACCTGTAAGCGCTTTGAGATGTCACTTGACATGTAAAGCGCCACATAAATCTAATCCATTATTATTATTAATAATAACTGGAACAAGATATACGGGATCTTTTATTATGTAATCTGAGGCTTACTTGGTGAGTATTGCAGACAGCTGTTGCAAAAAGCGGGAGAACATGACTTGCATCAGCAGCAGCAATGAAGAGGCAGGGTCAGGAGAACCATGCTGATGATGTAGGGAGGAATTGTGGCCAGGCCTGGGGATTTACTCCTGAGAGGGCAAGGGGACAATGACTGATGAGTTATTGTGCATTTCTTACTTGGTTAAAGAGCTTCCAGGTGGAGAAGGATCCAGACTTCGCAGCTGGTGAGGTCCTGATTCCAGAAGAGCAGATCCAGAGGGGAACACTGGGAGAGGAGGAGACAGAGCAATCCAAACAAGCACTGAGGTAAGAGCCTGGAAGTTCAGGCACCAGGGCACCAGGGAAAAGTCCAGACAACAGCGAGGGAAGGCAGGCAGGGAGGCTGGCAGTGAGCGAGTGTCAGCACACACCCGTAAAGTGAAGATCTCCAAGATACTTGACGGTGGTGTTGAGACAATCCCAGACTGATGGAATGCCAGCTCACCCCTTAAATAGGGTGGAGCTGAAAATAATAAAATAGGTATCGGGTATCCGTCGGCCTCCGTCGGTCTATGATGACCATGGAAGAGAATCCTAAACGTCTACTCTGCTGGAACAGCACCGCCTGTGGCTGAACAGGCCGATGCGCGAATGACAGTCCCTGTCACACAGGTCACACTTGTGGGTGGTCTCCGTGCTGCTGGGTCTGTGGCGGTTCTTCCTGCGGGTCCTTTTTTCATCTGCTGCAGCAGTCAGTCTCTCTTCACCCGCCTTGAGCTGTCTGGTCAGGGTGCCTCTCCATTTGGAGCGGTCCGTTGCAAGGTCCTCCCAGCGCTCTGTGTTGATATCCAGGGCCTTCATGTCTCTCTTGCAGACGTCTCTAAAGCGCAGCTGTGGGCGGCCAACGTCTCTCCTGCCAGTTGCCAGTTCTCCATAGAGGACGTCTTTGGGGATTCTGCCATCCTCCATACGGTGAACGTGGCCTAGCCAGCGGAGCCTGCGCTGCCTGAGTAGAGTGAACATGGAGGGAAGGCCGGCGCGGGACAGAACTTCTGTGTTGGGCACTTTGTCCTGCCAGGATATGTCCAGGATGTGGCGAATGCAGCGCAAGTGGAAGGAGTTCAGTCTCTTTTCCTGCCGGGCGTATGTTGTCCACGTCTCACTCCCATGGAGCAGTGTGCTGATGACGCAGGCGTTGTACAGTGCCATCTTCGTCTTGACAGAGAGTTTGGGATTCTCCCACACTCGTGTGGTGAGGCGAGCGAGTGTGAAGGCTGATTTTCCAATCCTCTTGTTGATCTCTATATCAAGGGAGAGGTTGTTGCTGATCGTGGACCCCAGGTACGTGAACTGATTCACGACCTCCAGCTTGTAGTCATCAATGGTGATGGTTGGTGGTGCTTCCGTGCCTTGCGCCAAGACGTTAGTCTTCTTCAGGCTGATGGTAAGCCCGAAGTCCTTGCATGCCTGGGAGAAGTGGTCCATCAGGGTCTGAAGCTCCTGCTGTTTGTGGGTTGCGACTGCAGCGTCGTCTGCGAACAGCATGTCTCTGATTAGAGCCTCGCGTACTTTGGTTCTGGCTTTCAGGCGGGCGAGGTTGAAAAGCCTGCCGTCAGATCTTGTGTGCAGGTAGATTCCCTCTGTTGCTGTGCTGAAGGCATGCCTCAGGAGCATAGCAAAGAAAATCCCAAAGAGGGTTGGCGCAAGTACACAGCCCTGTTTCACTCCGCTGCGTATGTTGAATGGCTCTGAGACGTTGCCATCGTGCTGCACTATCCCCTGCATGTTGGTGTGAAATGATTCGATGAGGCTTTGCAACTTTGGTGGGCATCCTATCTTTGGCAGGATCTTGAAAAGGCCCTCTCTGCTGACCAGATCGAACGCTTTGGTGAGGTCGATGAAGGCGACGTACAGAGGCATGTTCTGTTCTCTGCATTTCTCCTGGAGTTGGCGGATGGAGAATATCATGTCTACCGTCGATCGCTCAGCGCGGAAGCCACACTGAGACTCGGGGTAGACACGTTCGGCAAGCTTCTGTAGACGAACGAGAACAACTCGTGCGTAGACTTTGCCAACAACGCTGAGGAGGGAAATGCCCCTGTAGTTGTTGCAGTCGCTTCTCTCCCCTTTGTTTTTGTAGAGGGTGATGATCTTGGCGTCCCTCATGTCCTGTGGTACGGCACCTTCCTTCCAGCACTGGCAGAGGACGTCATGCAATGGCAGCAGTAGGGCGGTCTTGCAGTGCTTGATCAGGTCAGGGGGTATGCCGTCGTTGCCGGGTGCCTTGCCAGCGGCCAAGCTATCAATGGCCTTACTGAGTTCGTCGATGGTTGGCTCGGCGTCAAGTTCGTCCATGGATGGCAGGCAGTCGATGGCATCAAGGGCTGACGGTGTCACGGTGTTCTGTCTAGAGTAGAGGTCGGAGTAGTGTTCCACCCATCTCTCCATCTGCTTGTTCTTCTCTGTGATCATCTCCCCAGTGGAAGATTTGAAGGGGGCCGTCTTGCTCTGAGCCGGACCAAGTGCTTTCTTGATGCCATCGTACATACCACGGATGTTCCCTGTTATGGCAGCGGTTTGAATGTCTTGGCTGAGCTGAGTCCAGTACTCGTTGGCACAGCGCCGAGCAGTCTGCTGAACTTTGCTTCTCGCAGCCCTGAGAATCTGGAGATTCTTCTCGTTTGGGTACTTCTTGTACTCAGCAAGTGCTGAGCGCTTGGCTTCAATGACGGGGGTCATCTCGGTCAACTTGGCATCAAACCAGTCCTGTGACTTCGAGGTCTTCCTCCCAAAGGTAGCCAAGGCTGTACGGTAGATGGTGTTTCGCAGCTCTTCCCACTTCTGCTTTGCAGATTCTCCTCCTTGTGGTACACCAAGTTCCTTCTCAAAGGTGGAGGCAAACTGCTCAACAAGTTCTGGTTGGGCCATCTTGCTGGTGTCAATCCGTGCCTTTCCAGGTTGTCTAGCACGATGGAATTTCTTCAGCTGCAGCTTGACCTTGCAACACACCAATGAATGGTCTGTGTCGCAATCTGCACTCTGGAACGAACAGGTGATTAGCACGTTCTTCAGTGAGGTGCGCCTGGTCAGGATCAAGTCTAGCTGGTGCCAGTGCTTTGAGCGCGGATGTTGCCAGGAAACCTTGTGTTGGGGCTTGGTCTTGAAGAACGAGTTTGTGATGCACAGATCGTGATATGTGCAGAACTCGAGCAGCCGCTGTCCGTTGTCGTTCATTCTGCCCACGCCAAAAGGTCCAAGACAGGAGGGCCAGGAGTCGTGGTCAGCACCCACTCTGGCATTGAAGTCTCCAAGGAGAATGAGTTGTTCAGAGTTGAGGATGATCCTGACAGTTGTTGCGAGATTCTCGTAGAACTTGTCTTTTGCCTCTGGTGTGGCTGTCTGTGTTGGGGCATACACACTGACGAGGGTGACTAGGCCTTCAGTGGTGTTCAGGCAGAGGGTGAGGAGTCGTGCAGAGCCAGTGCTGCCCGGTTCCACCATCTTCAGCAAAGTGTTCTTCACTGCGAAGCCCACTCCGTGTTCCCTGTGTTCGTCACTGCCCTTTCCCTGCCAGTAGAACGTGTAGTCCTTCTCTCTCAGTGTGCCTGCATCAGCTAACCGTGTTTCCTGGAGAGTGGCGATATCCACTCCCAGTCTCTTCAGCTCATTATTGATGATGGCAGTCTTCCTGGTGTCGTTGATGTCCTTGAGGTTAGCAGCGAGTCCTGTCATCATAGTGCGGACGTTCCAAGTTCCCAGTTTTAGAGTTGGTCTCTTTTGTTTTATTGTCTTGCCTGGTGCGAAGGTTCTCAGCCTGCTGTTTGGATTTCTCCTTATCCCCATGCACCCAATGAGGAAAGCAAGCTGTGGCGGGACAACACCTTATTGGCTGGGGGCTGCCCAGCTTGAGGCGGGCGGTAGCTGTCCAGTGAGATCTGATGATCCCTCCCACCGTCGGGAACAACCCCTGGCGCCACGCTCTATGCCAATTGAGCAGTGGCTTATAACCGGTAACTGTCATTCCCCGTGTTTTGTCTACGCCAAAGGCGAAGCTGGAGTGTCCTCTCCAGTGATCCGGTGTTCTACCTTCCAGCGTTGGGCGTTGGTAGGATTCAAGCCTGGGCAGGAAGATATGGAGGACAAGATGTTGCCCATGCAGCATGTCCCCCCTCTCCACGTCACTGATGAATCCAAAGGAACAGCAGGGCTGCTACAGTTTGGCACCAGTGCCGTTGCAGGAGCTGCCAGAATGATGTTGAGCACAACATAGAACTGCCTTAGGGGCTCCGACTCCGGATTTTTCCTCAGGGTTGACTCCCGAAGCCTTTCCCGTGACCGGGTATGTCGCAAGGCAGCAGAGGTTTGAAATCAGGGTTTACCTTCCCCTAGATGGGCTACCTTCCCAGGTTGACGAGCCACCATCTACCCGAAGCATCTGGTTTTAAGGCGCCAGAGATCCGCCCTCGCCCCTTCTCCTATTAGTAAAAGCAGTTCCGCCGGGCTTAGAGACTAAACCACACGGGCAGGCTAGGAGTTGGACTTAGTTGTCAGAGGCTTTTCGAGACGCACGCCATAAGGAGCATTTTACGAGCACTGGGAGCTTAACCCCAGTGCCGCTCCTGGCTATGACAACCTTGGAACAAAATAAGAGATAAAATATTTTATCTCTAATAAAATAAGAGAACAGAAAATAATAAAACAGAACCAGGCTAGGACAGGCAAACAGGACAGAGATAACTAAACTAGAAAACAGGCAGCGCAGAAGCATGGACTCACAGCAATTCTGATAAGGACACCAGGCCCAGGTGAGGGACGGTGTCCCTTAAATAGCAAATGAGCAGGTCAACAAATTACAGACAGGTGTGGATAATCAAGGATGGCACTAGGATCAGATGGAAAATAACTCAGGGCACTGTCACAATAACACCAAACCAAAACTACAGATAAAGAAAGGAATAATGATAAGCAAACATAAACATGACTCAGATAATAATGATACTAATATTCCAGACTGAATAATAATAATGATAATAATACTAAGAACCAAGGACTAACAATAAGGCAGGGATGAACAGACCATCACTGACAGGGGATACACATGAAACATAATGACAACGGATCAGGGGAGACAAGACCAAGAAAACCAGGATAATAATAATCTGTCATGAACCCTCCCATGCGCTTCTCCTATGCGCATGGCGAGAGGTGAAAGGATGAGGATTTACGCGCAGGGTTAATACCATACACACATTTATATGAACGGACGGAAAATTCACATGCAGTTCAACATATCATTTGCACTCAGAATTACAATGATGTCCTCCAGGACGCTCTACCGTCAAAGGGGGAAAACTGGGCAAAGTTCCAAAGCGTGCAGGCACAGGGGAAAAGCCAACAGTTCCTACTCACTCCACTGGAGCGGTCTTAGACGTCCATGTAAGTCCAAGGGCTTAACACACACACCGAAGGGAGTAGCGACAGTGTGACACAAAACTTCTTTGCCTGACATAAACAATAATCCAGCAATGCTTGACTGCAAAGCCCTGCTTAAGTACAAGCATTGCTGGATACACAATTAGGAACACCTGGGCGCAGCGTATGAAGATGGCATACGGGAGTGGGAACAGCTGGCAGTAATAGAGAGGGGACGTGGTCCGACCGGCAGACAGCTAGACAGTGCTCACTCCAGCGTGAGCCCAAGAGTCTGCCTCACCGCTGCCGGCCAGACAGCAGTGGCTATGGGTACGGCAGATACACAAATATACATATAAACATATATACAACGTGGCACATACCCACAGAGAGGCCAGGACCGAGCTGGGGGAAACCAAGACGGCTCGGTTCCTCACATAATCATCATCATCATTATCATCATCATCATAGCAGTCTGTAGGGAGCAATAATTGTTTCATTTCGGTCTGATCAGTTTCCTCCACACAGCTCCGTCCTTCGCCTTCCGCTGCCAGGAACTCCTGAACTTGTCAACCCGGGCAACGTCTGAGCCAGTATGAGTTGCTTTCTGACTGACCATTTCATGAAACTGCTTGCAAAATATTTGAGTACTGCTAGCTTTTGCTGGACTAGCGGTACATTCTTGGCAGACAGGGGTATGATGAGTGGCAAGGACAGGCCAACACAAACTGACTCCACTATCTGTTGCAGTGTCTGACCAGATGATAGGTTTGTTTATCTCTGCTCTTTGTGTAGTGCATGTCACAATGCACTGACTGGCAAAAGTCCACCACAGACCTTGCGACAGATGTGCTTATCTGCCAGGATGTCCAGTCTCACCCCATGCAACTGGGAGTGGTCCACCACAGACCTGTGACAGATATTGTTTTTAGTTCTGCCAGGATGCCCAGTTTCACCCTCCACACCCTCGGAAGGGCGGGGTTGCCGGTTGAGTCGCCGACGGCCCGACCCATGAGACAGATAGTACAGGTTTTCATGGTTATCCGGTAGCAAGCAAACCAGTGCCTGACCTGACACCAATACCTACAAATAATAATAATAATAATAATGAACAAACTGAGAACCTAGCAGTGAACAAATTCTATGGAACACAAATGCAGACAAAATGAAGACTTCTTTTGCAAAAACAGATAAGTCCAGTTGAGTTCAAAATGAGAAAAAACACTTTTTCATCTGTAGGTTTATAGATGTTAGAATTTCCAAATCAGCTTCTAAGACATGGTCACTTGAAATATGAGTATCTCAGACATAATAAAGCAACAAATCAAACATCAACTCATTGTTACTTTTTGGTGTGGCGGTTTGGTGTAAACCCCCACAAACAGACTGGACAGACACAGCGCTCGGCTAGAGCAATTAACAGAACAGTGAAATGTGTGTATTAATGTCTACAGGCAGCCCCGCTTCTTCTGGCTCTCTACTGTGATGTTAATGTTGCCTTTCATGCATTGTGTTCATGTGTCCTGTCCTTACTGTGACCTAGAGACAGATCAATATGTAGATGTGCCTTGTAACCTCTTTGCCCTGCAAGCTGGAGCAGAGGCGAGCAGTCTGCCTATGGTTATGTATGTCTCTCAAATGCAAATGTCTCATGCCTGTTCTGCAGTCCCTTTGATCGTACCAACTGCTGTGAATTCTCTTTGATGTATTGTCTGAGTTGGATATAAATACTGCACAGGTTCTGTAACTCACTCTTTCATTGACTCACTCTTCAACTGCTGCTGGACACACACACTTTGTGTCCTCTCTGCTGAGAGCCACTGGGCCCGCTCCCGGCGCGCATGCATGTGCCGGGAGCGGAGCTCGTGACGGCGGTATGATATAATAAACTCTGCTTAAAACCTTCACCAACGCTGCTTTATTTCATGCCGCCGCACTGGTGACCCCGAAGACGCACACGCTTTGTGCAACGCAACTTTCTGGTCTGGACATTCACGCTGAACCAGCCGAGGGACACAAGACGTCTCCTCCCTCTCGCCGCTCCAACGCACCATGACCTGAAGGCAGAAAAGAACACGCTGCCAGTGAACGCTTCACTGGTGACCCCGAACATGCACACGTTTTGTGCAAAGCAACCTTCTGGACTGGACGGCCACGCTGGCGACCCGACGCTGAAAAAAACACTCTGCCAGCGAACACAGCAGCCTGACGCAAATGAGCTGCCCTCCCTTCTGCTTCAGGGAGACCTCGACGCGGAGCCAACACAGGCGAGCTGTTCTCCGGACATCCCCCACGACCGGGAATACTGCAGAAAATGTCATAGCGTGACCCTCGCCTGAGATCGGGACGTCCACGCTGGACCGGCCGAGGGACACAGAACGTTTTCTCCCTCTCACCGCTATTCCTCCCTCTCAGCGATTCTACTCATCTACCCGAGCCTGAGGAACAAAGATCGTCTATCTCCCCTCAACGCTCCAACGCACCATGACTAATCTGCAGCCACAGCTCATCATAGATGATTTATCGGCACCGACTGCGCCGATCTCCACCAAGTTTTCTGACCCTGGTTCTCCTCTCCAGCTGGCCCACCCATCACGGAACCCCGGCGCACGCACCAGGGAGTTACGAGGACGGCGCACCACGCACGGGACACATACGGCTACACTGACCGCCTTCCTTCTGCTGCACACCGCCCTTCAGGCTTGCTCGTTCACCTGAGGCACGCAGCTTGCTCACTGGATTTTATGGTCTTAGCCACGGCACACAAGGGGAATTCAGCTGTCTGCGGTTCCCAAGGCTTTAGGGTTGCGCCTGCATCTAAAGTCAACACGCCAGTCCCCCTGCTTTTATTTTTTTTTTCTTACAGCCGCTCCTGCTTTTCTTCATGGCCACGAGAGGAGTCAGACTAATTTTTCTTCTTGCGGACCTCCGCACGTTCAACGGGACAGCCCCTCGACGTCGCGGACCAGCAAGCAATTTTTGCGTGGCTCGGACGATTTCACCGTCCCGGTCGGCACGTACTACCCCCCTCCTCCCTCCCCCTCCTCCTGCAGAGAGCTTCTCCTGCTCGCTGCCCAAGCTGAATGATCGAGACCTCGGCCTCCTGCCGAGCCCTCTGGGAGGGAGCGTGTGGCGGTTTGGTGTAAACCCCCACAAACAGACTGGACAGACACAGCGCTCGGCTAGAGCAATTAACAGAACAGTGAAATGTGTGTATTAATGTCTACAGGCAGCCCCGCTTCTTCTGGCTCTCTACTGTGATGTTAATGTTGCCTTTCATGCATTGTGTTCATGTGTCCTGTCCTTACTGTGACCTAGAGACAGATCAATATGTAGATGTGCCTTGTAACCTCTTTGCCCTGCAAGCTGGAGCAGAGGCGAGCAGTCTGCCTATGGTTATGTATGTCTCTCAAATGCAAATGTCTCATGCCTGTTCTGCAGTCCCTTTGATCGTACCAACTGCTGTGAATTCTCTTTGATGTATTGTCTGAGTTGGATATAAATACTGCACAGGTTCTGTAACTCACTCTCTCATTGACTCACTCTTCAACTGCTGCTGGACACACACACTTTGTGTCCTCTCTGCTGAGAGCCGCTGGGCCCGCTCCCGGCGCGCATGCACGGCGCCGGGAGCGGAGCTCGTGACGGCGGTATGATATAATAAACTCTGCTTAAAACTTCACAATGCTGCCTTTATTATATCATCCGCCGCATTGGCAATTTATTAGTACTTTTTTTGCAAAAACAGTTAAGTCCACAAGCCATTTTTTGCAAAAAAAGATAAGTCCCGAAAGCCATGCTATTTTGTCTGTAGCTACTTAAATGTCTATAAGCATCAATGTAGTATGATTAACACACTGATTTAGGCATATCAGTAAAATGGTATAATATAGTAGCTATAATAAAGCTATAATTCAAGATTCAAGAGTCAAAGATTTTATTGTCAATACTACTATGTAGGAAAATATGAAATTTAATAAATATGATCAGGTATAAATTATTTAATTTATATTGATGTATTGGAATCTGAGATCAAATTTCGTTTCATATACACCAGAAAAGTTAATAACACTCGTAGGGGCACCAGCTTCTATCTCTAAGAAGCAATTTTAATTTTAATTTCACTTTATACCTGTTTAATCACTCAATAAATTAATTAATAATCAGTCTCAAAAATTTTTCCGTGAATTCGATACCTGGGCTTGAAACAGACTCAGAATGAAATAAATTCTCAACAACTTCTCTCATTTTCACATATTTATTAAATGAAATGAACAAATATTGCAGTAATTTCATTAATCATAAAATCAATCTTGTAAATGATAGATTAACAATGTCAATATTTTCAGAACCAGAGTTAACTGAGAAATGAATTTCTATCAGTTTGAGTTAACAGATTATGGAAACAACGCAAATTTATGGAGAAAGTTTACTAATTGTCATGACCCGAGCACTATGCCTTGGTGCTCGGGTTAATCTTGTCAGGGTTTGACAGCGGTGTTATGATTCTAGCTCTCCGAGCTCTTATTGTGATAGTGCTCGGGGAGGCTTCCGCTCAGCTGTCAAACTCTGAACAGCTGTGCTGCATTTGTGGTCGTTAGTGCCAGGACTATTTCTACCCTCGCTAGCGATCACATCCTTGCAGCAGTGTCTGTTAACTCTCCGTCAAGCAACGGATGCTTAGGATTTATTCCTACCACGTCTGCTTGGGTTGACCGTCATGCCCCTGGACTAGTAAGTGTGCTGTATAGCCTTACCCCTCCCGGTGTGTATCGATCTCTGTGTGTCTCTACCTTAGCAGCTGGTGTAATTATTATTTTCACCAACCTTGCCTGCCTAGAGTATGACTGTCTCCTGCTATGGACCCATAGAGCTGTTTAGCCTATGCCTCCTGTTGTGAGTAGACTCAAGAGTCATTGTCTCTGTAGCTTGTGTTGTCACTTTTCTCACCGTAAATAAAACTCACTGAACTCACTGGTGACTGTGTGGCGTCTTATGGTGGCTCACGAGAGCCACCCATGACACTAATTATATGAAAAGTCCTGGATTAATCTTAAGAAAATAAAAATGGAATTTTAATGAAAAGAAGAGTTATGTTAATGGCTTCTTAATTTGTATCTGATTAGATATACAAATTATTACCAAACCTCAGACGTTTAATTCAGCAGATGAATTAAAGTTTGCAGCTCACGTGATTCCTCGTTCGGCGTCGTCCTCAGCCCAAGATTTCGTGGATGTTAGGGAAAATATCTGCCCGCAGATATTTCAGGGTCCACAGTTCGACCTTTAAAGTCAAGCGGTCGAAGTGGCTGGATTTTGGCTGAATGACCCACAGTTGTAACTTGGATCGGAGCCAGATGGTGCCGACGTTTCTTCAGCGTGTGGTGAAGAGCTGCGCGTTTTCTCCTTCGTAGACAAGCGGCTCCAGAGGTCTTCGAGAATAATTAGATCTAATCAGATCTCAAATTAGAAAAAGACTTTCGGACTTTAGATAAAATAATAGCTTCTGGTGTGTGATTGGTCAAGAAAAATATTATAAAAATAAAGTCAAGATTAAAACTTACATTAAAATTAAAACAAACGGTGGTTTTACAGAAAGTTTAACAAAGAAAAAGATAAATAAAAATTGGAGTTTAACTCCGATTAAGAATTGAGCTCAAAGAAATAGGAATTCCTAGGCATTTAAGAGAAAAAGAAAAAAACATTAAAATACAAAGTTACATAAACAAATTACGAGTTATCTGCTCTGTGCTCGGAAAAGCAACATGTGGGAGAAGTCTTTGTTCGGACAGTCCTTTGTTCTTCCCAAAGTTCTTTCTTGCTGTGTGTAGACAATGGACAAAGAAGAGAGACAAAAGAGAGCGACGAACGGAGGCGAAAAAGCGTCCAAAAAGAGAGACGTTAAAAGAGACAAAAAAGAGCCAAAAGAGTGAGTCCAAAGAGAGAGAGAAGAGGGGGTCTTCCTCCTTTTATAAGTTCTGTTGAGCTTTCGCGGGCTTCCGGGTTGACTGGAATCTCAGCCAATGAGCGTCCTTCGTGGGCGGGCTTGACGAAATTTAGTCCAATGACAGGCTTTGTCTGCGAGGGACCAATGGGATGGAGAAGCTGGAGCCCAGTGAATGCTGGGTGAAATTTGATACCGGTCCACATGGACACACAATTCCAGTACACTGGAATATGCTTTTATACCCTCATGGATGAACTAAGCTAACCTTAAGCCTGTTTTCCACTAGCCCAGCACACCTCGGTACGGCTCGATTCACTTCAGTACGGCTCGGAATGCTTCTGTCTCCATTAGCACGGTGTTGTGCTTGTGCTGTGATGGTTTGTGTTAGGAGGTTTTAGAAGCGGGGCGGCGGCAGATTCTCAGCGAGGCGGGGCCACACTCCCGTGACGTTACGCACCCGACTGAGTCCTTATTTACACGAGACAAAAAATGGAGGATCCAAGGATTATTGCCTTGCTCGCTCTGTGGTTTTATCTCACAATTAATTTTATCTCATAATTAAGCTGCAACAACACAAGTCCCTTTGGTTTTGAATTAACTGCCAAATGACCTAGAAATAATGAGCTGAAACTTGTTTTTATTCGTATTAAATAATGAGACAGTGGCACACTGGCCAACACCAAATTGTATTATTTTTTACATCCTAGGGCATTTTGGATGTACTGAATTTAAAAAATTCATGTTTTTCACCTTCAGGTCAACGTTTGGAACAACAGTATTATTATTTTCCGTTTAGATGATGCTACACTCCTTCTAAAGTATTGTAAATCTCTGAATTTGGAATGCCGATAGAACATTCAATTTACATATACTTGTACCTACTTTGACTTGGTGCTAATTTTTTATGATATTTCAATAAAAAGAACGCTTACAAAAAGATTTCTTTTTTGGTCTAGTTAAAAATTACATTACCTTTACAATGGTTGACCCCTGACAGGACGATCAGCATCATTTTGATCAGACTAGGCAATGGAATTTCTATGTAATTATACTGTTTTATAATTCAGTGTTATAACAGACAAACTACACTTTCCAAAACAATTCCATTTTATTATATACAAAATATTAAAAGAAAAAAAAACTTTGCAACACAACATGAAGGTTAATCGACATTTTATACACGCCGACCACTGAGTGCCTCTACACCAGCTTCCCAAACTGGGTCACGAAGACTCGGTTGAATGAAGCCGTCTCTGCCAGCTGTGGGTCATGAAGGCTCGGTTGAATTAATCCGGATGGGCTGTCGCGGCGGACGCGTGGGATGATTCTACAAGGAAAATGCACACAATAAAATACAGCACGAAAGTGCAAGATATACAGAAAAGACAATAGTTTTTAACAAGATTACATAAGCTTATTTCAGCGTATTGTTCACATGAATAATTAAAATAAAAGCTTTAGTCCGCAGTGTGCTGCAATAAAGCAGCGATCATCATCCACAAATGAACACCTTTTTTATTGCATAAATAAACTGAGCGTCTTACTGAATATATTTGCGAAAAAACG
The DNA here is from genome assembly GCA_020510985.1 of Pholidichthys leucotaenia. Taxonomy (NCBI): domain Eukaryota; kingdom Metazoa; phylum Chordata; class Actinopteri; order Cichliformes; family Pholidichthyidae; genus Pholidichthys; species Pholidichthys leucotaenia. The sequence continues at coordinate 200,956,886 of CM035845.1, read as the reverse complement.
CACAATAAAAAAAAAATAAAACTCACCGTTAAAGGACTCCGATGTCGAGACCTCCCGGTATATTTTTTCATTCCGGGCGGCTCCGTCTAACTCGCGCTGGATACGTTCGTCTGACAATGCAGTGAGCAGACACTGCACCTCCTTATTGGTCCATGGAACACCCTTATTACGCGAAGCCATTTTTGAGAGAGAATAAATGAAAATAGCACAGCAATACACTGAAAATAAACCGCCAACAGTGGTTGCGTGCTGAGTAAAGGCGATCGTGAAGATTCTTTTTTTTTTTTTTTTTTTTCAAAAACTTTATTGAGAAGGTTGTGAAGATTCGGTAGAAGAGGAGGAGGAGAGGGGCGGTTACAACCTGATCAATCAGCGCCGGTTACGACCTGACCAATCAGCGGCAACCAGTCTGTTAACGTCACAACACGGCACAGCTCAGCACTGCTGTACCCTGCCCTGGAGCGGGGCTGAGAATCGCGGCTGTTAAACCGTGTTGGGGCTTGTGGAAAAGCGTACAAAGCGTGCTGAGCCATCCCGTGTCGCGCTAAAGCGTGCTAGTGGAAAAGGCCCTTTAGTGATTAGTGTAACCTTATAAGCAGTGCTTCTAAATCAACATGCAGGAATAAACATTCATTTAAACATTTTTAACATGCATATATATAAAATCACAGATTAATGCATTTCACACATATTATTAATTTTCCACATTAAAAACATCAGAGTCCATTTGCTTTTCATAGTCCTGAAAAGAAGAGAAGGTTTAGAATTGAGTTTGTAATAATGTACTTTAAAGTTCACTGGTTAAATCCAGCATGTCCCACAGTTTAAGGAAATTTTATTGAGCTGTGGATCGGTGTGGCAATGAGGGACTCCATGTCTGTTCCATGTTTATGGGGGCAATAAAGGGGCGCAGGAGGAAATAGGTTGAATTCTTTTAGAATGGTTTTAGCAAAGGAATGGGATTTCAGCTGTGGCTTGGGGGAGAAAATCAGTTCTTGACTGTCTTACTCCTGGGTGAAACAAAATGTCTTTAAGCAGAAGAATAATTATTGCTGAGCCAAAGTGAGATGATGCTACAACTATACGTACAGGACAGAGAGAAGAATTGAAATGGCATTTCTCTCTCTCTTCAGTAGTGTGCACAGTATAAAGAGAAAAGGAATAAGGCTGGAAAAAAGAAACTCATTCACCATATAGTGTACTATATAGTGAATGCACAGCCAACGGAGCAGTGAGAGAAGAGCTCCACATCACAACATAAACTATTTATATCTAATAATTCAGCAAAACCCCTCATGGATCATCACCTTATCGTGGTGGGGGGTTTACGTGCCCTAGTGATCCCAGGAGCTCTGGTGTCTGGGGCAATTTGCCTCTGGTCGGGTCACCCAAGACAAAATGGTCCTGGGTGAAGGGCCAGACTAAGAATGATCCAACAGACTCTCATGAAAAATGCCAGAACAAGGATTCAGTGTACCCCGCCCAGTATGGGGTTACTGGGGACCCACCCTGGACCCAGGCCTGAGGGAGGAGCTTGATGGCTAGCATCTGGTGGCCGGGTTTCCATCCATGGGACCCAGCTGGGCTCAGCCTGAAGGAGTTACTTGGGTCCGCCCTCCAGTGGGCTCACCACCTGCAGGAGGGATCATGGGGGTCCGGTGCTATGTGGATCAGGTGGCGGTCAAAGGCGGAGACCTTGACGGTCTGATCCCAGGCTTCCTAAACTGGCTTTGGGGACGTGGAATGTCACCTCTCTGGTGAGGAAGGAGCCTGGGCTGGTGTATGAGGTTGAGATATACCGGCTAGATATAGTCGGCCTCACCTTAACACACAGCTCCGGTTTTGGAACCAGCCTCCCGGAGAAGGGCTGGAGATTGGCCTTCTCTGGAGTTTCCCCAGGTGAGAGGCGATGAGCAGGGGTGGGTATTCTTGTATCCCCCCACCTTGCTGCCTCTATATTGGAGGTTTTCCCAGTGGACAAAAAGGTTGTTTCCCTGCGCCTTCGGGTTGGGAAATGGGTCCTGACCATCATTTGTGCCTATGCACCAAATGATGGTTCAGAGTACCCATCCTTTTTGGAGTCTCTGACTGGGGTGCTGGAGAGCGCTGCTCTTGGAGATTCCATTGTCCTACTGGGGGACTTCAATGTGCACGTCGGCAATGACAGTGAAACCTGGAAGGGGGTGATTGGGAGGAACGGCCTGCCTGATCTGAACCCGAGTGGTGCTCAGTTATTGGACTTCTGTGCTAACCACAGTTTGTCCATAACGAACACCATGTTCAAGCATAAGGGTGTCCATATGTGCACCTGGCACCAGGACACCCTAGGTCGCAGGTCGATGATCAATTTTGTTATCGTGTCATCAGACCTGTGACCGTATGTCTTGGACACTCGGGTAAAGAGAGGTGCAGAGCTGTCCATTGATCACCACCTGGTGGTGAGTTGGATCTGATGGCAGGGGAGGATGCCATTCAGACCTGGTAGACCCAAACGTATAGTGAGGGTATGCTGAAAACGTCTAGCTGAGGCCCCTGTCTGGGAGATCTTCAACTCCCACCTCTGGAAGAGCTTCAACCACATCCCGAGGGAGTCTGGAGACATGGAGTCTGAATGGGCCATGTTCTCCACCTCCATTGTTGAAGCAGCAGCCCAAAACTGTGGCTGCAAGGTCATCGGGGCATCTCGTGGTGGCAACGCCCGAACCAAGGGGTGGACACCAGTGGTGAGGGGGGCCATTAAGCTGAAGAAGGAGTCCTATCAAGCTTGGTTGGCCTGTGGGACTCCCGAAGCAGCTGAGGTGTACCGGCAGGCCAAGCGGAATGTAGTTCAGGTGGTTGCTGAAGCAAAAACTCGGGTATGGGAGGAGTTCGGTGAGGCCATGGAACAAGACTTTTGGTCGGCCTCGAGATTCTGGCAAACTGTCTGGCGGCTCAGGAGGGGGAAACAGCTCCCTGTCCACACTGTGTATGGTGCGGATGGGGCACTGCTGACTTCGACTGGGGATATCGTCTGGCAGTGGAAGGAATACTTTGAGGATCTCCTCAATCCCACTGATATGCCTTACACAGAGGAAGTGGGGCTTGTGGATGAGGGGAATGACTCACCTAACACAGGGGCTGAGGTCGCCAAAGTGGTTAAAAAATCTCCTTGGTGGGAGGGCCCCTGGGGTGGACGAGATTCACCCTGAGTACCTCAAGGTCCTGGATGTTGTAGGGCTGTCATAGTTGATACGCCTCTGCAACATTGCGTGGAGGTTGGGGGCAGTGCCCTTGGCGTGGCAAACCGGGGTGGTGGTTCCTCTTTTCAAAAAAGGTGACCGGAGGGTGTGCTCCAACGTTAGAGGGATCACACTCCTCAGCCTCCCTCGGAAGGTCTATGCCACGGTACTGGAGAGGAGAGTCCGGTCGTTGGTCGAGCCTCAGATTCAAGAGGAGCAATGTGGTTTTCATGGTCATGGCACATCGGACCAGCTCTTTACCCTCTCAAGAATCCTCGAGGGTTCGTGGGAGTTTGCCCAACCAGTTTACATGTGTTTTGTGGACTTGGAGAAGGCATTCGACCGCATCCCTCGTGGTTTTTTGTGGGGGGTGCTTCGGGAGTATGGAGTATTGGGCTTGTTGTTACGAGCTATTCGGTCTCTGTATGACCGTTGTGAAAGTTTGGTTCGTATTGCCAACACTCGATCGGACTAATTCCCAGTGAGAGATGGACTCTGCCAGGGCTGCCCTTTGTCACCGATCCTGTTCATAATTTTTATGGACAGGATTTCTAGGCGCAGCCAGGGAACGGAGGGTGTCATGTTTGGTGACCACAGGATCTCACCTCTGTTGTTTGCAGATGATGTTGTCCTGCTGGCTTCATCCAGCAATGACCTACAGGTCTTACTAGGATGGTTTGCCGCTGAGTGTGAAGCGGCTGGGATGAGAATCAGCACCTCCAAGTCCGAGTCCATGGTCCTCAGCCGGAAAAAGGTGGATTGTCCTCTCCGGGTTGGGGACAGGCTCCTGCCCCAAGTGGAGGAGTTTAAGTATCTCGGGGTCTTATTCATGTGTGAAGGGAGAATGGAGCGAGAGGTTGATAGACGGATTGGAGCAGCATCTGCAGTGATGCAGACGTTGTACCAGTCTGTTGTGGTGAAGAGGGAGCTGAGCTCTAAGGCAAAGCTGTCGATTTACCAGTCAATCTACGTTCCTACCCTCACCTATGGTTATGAGCTTTGGGTAATGACCGAAAGAATGAGATCGCGGATACAAGCGACTGAAATGAGCTTTCTTCTTAGGATCACTGGACTCACCTTCAGAGATAGGGTGAGGAGCTCAGTGGTCCGCGACCATCCATCCATCCATCCATCTTCTTCCGCTTCATCCTTTTCGGGTCGCGGGGGGGCTGGAGCCTATCCCAGCATCTTTGGGCGAGAGGCAGGGTACACCCTGGACAGATTGCCAGTCCATCGCAGGGCCAACACAGAGAGACAGACAACCATTCACTCTCACAGTCATACCTAAGGACAATTTAGAATCCCCAGTTTTGATGCCAATTAACCTAACTTGCATGTTTTTGGCATGTGGGAGGAAACCGGAGAAATCCCGGAGTAAACCCACGCAGACACGGGGAGAACATGCAAACTCCACACAGGTCACTGTTGGTCAGTTGCTGGGATCGAACCCAGGATCCCCTGGCCAAGGGTGAGTTGCTGTGCTGCCGCAGTGCTAACCACTCCACCACCGTGCTGCCCCCCCCCAACCGCGACCCGAAAAGGATTAAGCAGTAGAAGATGAATGAATGAATGAATGAAGGATTTGCCCTGTGGCGTTATCTGCTTTTGTAAAAAAAAAAACAAAAACACTCATTGCGTTTGTCGGCTTTTGAAAAAAAAAAACAACCATGAATTTTTAGTGTCTATAACATCAATCAATCAATCAATCAATCAATCAATCAAACTTTATTTGTATAGCACTTTTAAAACATTAGATGCTGCGCAAAGTGCTTTACATTGATAAAGACAATAGACACATTTAGTTACATATTTTACATGATACATCCCCACCCCTTCCAACCCTCCCATAAACATACCCACAAACACAACACACACAGGCACATACATCACCCCTTACTTCTCTTACATACAGATAAAATAAAAGAGACATACAAACATAGGACATATCCGCTTTTGAGATAAACAATTTGAACTTCTGCAAGTACGTAATGTTAACAGCTGTTTGATGTAAATAGTGAAATTTTCATGGAAGTGGCGTTTATCGTTTTTTGCAAACAAACTCTTCAAATAATGACTAATCTATGTATAAATTCACAAAATCTCTGTAAGTGTGTTTGTGTGTCTGTCTGTCTGTTCCACGCATATCTCTCAAAGCGTTTGTCAGACTGACCTCAGACCTCAACGTGGTTTCCTGAGGTTATGAGAGTGTGCATCCCTGAATATGGAGTCGCTCAGTCAAACTAGAAAAGCACTCGGAGAGCGCAGACCTCCGCCAAGCGCCACAGTTCCCCCCATACAGTGTTTGTGTGTACGTTTTCAGATTCCTTGACCATGAAAAAATATGAAAAAATATGACTAGCAATTGGATTCACAATGATAGGATTAGTGGTTGAGTAGTTATTCACGAAAATCGCATTGTCCGTAATGGCGGTTTAGCGCCACAGTTCCCCCCATACAGTGTTTGTGTGTACGTTTTCAGATTCCTTGATCATGAAAACATATGACAAGCAATTGGATTCACAATGATAGGATTAGTGGTTCATTAGTTATTGACGAAAATCGCATTGTCCGTAATGGCGGTTTTCTTCTCGACGGTGATCCGGATCACCACCAAAATGTAATCATCTGTAGGATACCCCATTTCTGACAATCTGTGAAAATTTCATGAAAATCCGTCCATAACTTTTTGAGTTATCTTGCTAACAAACAAACAAAAAATTCCTGGATCCAGACGGTGATCCGGATCACCACCAAAATCTAATCATCTGTAGAATACCCCATTTCTGACAATCTGTGAAAATTTCATGAAAATCCATCCATAACTTTTTGAGTTATCTTGCTAACATACAAACAAACAGACAAACAAACAAACAAACCAACGCCGATGATCACATACTCTCCCCATTTGGCGGAGGTAAATATGTAATTTTTATCAATAAAAATTTAGCCACCATTGTGTCTCATGCCCAGGCTTCTAGAAGTGTGGGCGGGGTTTGGTTTCGGATTGACTCCACCACAGCGCTCCGTGTGCAAAACAAGGTAACAAAACGCGACAAAGTTGACTAGAAGAAGATAATACTTAAGATTTAATGCTTAAAAAATTATACTATAAAGTTGCTGTAATTGCATAGGTCTAATGGATAATTTGGCATGGAGAATATGGAGTCGCTCAGTCTAAATATGTAATTTTGAATGAATGAATGAATTTATTTCGGATAATACAGTACAGGTTGAAGAAACTGTATAATATAACAACAAGGTCAAATTAGACAAAGACTCCTTCTACTAAACAATTCCACGTGAGTTATCCGAAATGGGTGATGGCTGAAGCCGCAGTTTATATTGCCCACCCATATTCCATCCAAGAATAATTTTTATTAATAATTTTTATTGGATTGACTCCACCACAGTGCTCCGTGTGCAAAACAAGGAAGCGAAACATGACAAATTTGACTAGAAAAAGATAATACTTATGATTTAATGCTTAAAAAATTATACCATAAAGTTGCTGTGATTGCATAGGTCTAATGGATAATTTGGCATGGAGAATATATGGAGTCACTCAGTCAAAATATGTAACTTTTTATCAATAAAAGTTTAGCCACCATTCTGTCTCATGCCCAGGCAGTGTGGGTGGGGTTTGGTTTCGGATTGACTCTGCCACAGCACTCCATGTGCAAAACAAGGAAGCGAAGCGTGACAAATTTGAATAGAAAAAGATAATACTGTAGCACCTTGTGTGAGCCAGATTATCTAGCATCTCAGACAGGAGACAGTGATAAGCTTGGGACAACAAAGAGCAGGAGGTTCCTAGTGAGATAGCAGGAAGGAGTCAGGGATTAAGGTTGTTGAATGCGGTGTGATGCAAATGTCATGTTGTGTGTGATGGAAATGCCATGAAACTTAAGGGGAGAGTTTCTGCTTGAATGTCAGTCTGTTCTGTGCTTGAAAGAAGTGAGTGTGTAATAAATCGTCTGAAATGATTCCGCCTCTGATTTAACACACTCCACACATCAACAAAATGTAATTACAGAGTTCATGAACTCTATGTACAGCATGAGTCTATATCCCACAATAACACATCCCAGTAGAATCACAGTTCACACTGCTACACTTATTGACAACCTGTTTGTTAATATTATTGATAAGAAAATAGAAAGTGGATTATTGATAAATGATATAAGTGACCACTTGCCAACCTTTGCACTTATCCATGGCCACACGGGGTCCAATACAGAAAATTTTTTAAATTCGTTCAGATACAAATCACAAAATGCAATCAGTTCTTTTATAGAGGACTTGCTGAAGCAAGACTGGACAGAAGTCTATGTATAAGATGTAAATGAAGCCTATGACAGATTTCTAAACATTGTAACCACTCTTTATGAAAAAAATTGTCCATTAGTAAAGAAAAAGCTTAAACATAAATTTGCCGATAAGCCATGGTTAACCAAAGGATTACAAAAGGCGTGTAAAAAGAAAAATTTATTATATAAAGCTTTCCTAAAGAAAAGGACAAAAGAAGCAGAGCAGCGGTATAAAACATACAAAAATAAGTTAACATATATAATAAGATGTAGTAAGAGAGACTATTACAGTAAAGAACTGGAGAAAAACAGAGACAATATTAAAAATACATGGACAATACTTAACAATATTCTTGGAAATTAAAACAGAATTACAAGCTACCCAACCGATTTTTCAAAAAATAATAAAATGACTCAGAGTGTGACTGCAGCTTCACCTGCAGATGAATTTAATAGCTTTTTTTGTTAACATTGGTCCTAATTTGGCTCGAGAAATACCCATTACGGCGCCTACAGGTGATACAATAAGCAATAACACTGCTATAAAAGACTCCATTTTCATAAAGAACACAGACAAGAGAGAGGTCATTGAAACTGTTAAATCGTTTAAAAGTAAAACATCTACGGACTGTGATGGTATTGACATGCTCTTAGTCAAAACTATTATTGAATGCTTAGTGAAACCACTGACGTATATCTGTAACCTGTCTCTCCAAACAGGTATATTTCCCAATGCAATGAAAATAGCTAAAGTAATTCCGATATACAAGACAGGTGACAGAGGGGAATTCTCAAACTATAGACCAATTTCACTATTGCCGCAATTTTCCAAGATACTTGAAAAAATATTCTATGAGAGAACTGACAACTTCATACTGAAGAATAATTTATTGTGTGAGCAGCAATATGGGTTCAGACACAAGAGGACAACTGCATTTGCTCTAATGGAATTTATAGAAAAAATATCAACTGCCATTGAAAATAAAGAGTATTCAGTTGGGGTATTCCTGGATCTTAAAAAAGCATTTGATACAGTGGATCATAATTTATTATTAAAGAAACTACAAAATTGTGGTATTAGAGGGGTAGCACTGTCCTGGTTAAGTAGTTACTTAAAGAATAGATATCAGTATGTATGTGTTGGTAACAAAAACTCACAGTTACTGAAGGTTACTTGTGGAGTCCCACAGGGTTCAGTTTTGGGGCCATTGTTATTCAATATGTATATAAATGATATTGTGGTGGACACACATATGTGACCTGCTTTGTGACTCACGTTTTAGATCAGAACAAAGGCAGAGCTTCCTTGAAGATTACAGGAAGCTGCAAGGATGTTAGCTTTGGTATGCAAGGCTTGAGACTGTGGGAGTGTTATTAAAGGATCAGAGAGGAGATGCATTGTAGACAGTGGGGGTGATATCAGACAGAGGGGATGCATTGTTACTGTCAATTATAATGCAATGTGAACTGTGAGAGTCCTGGTATTTAAGGACGAGAGTTTCCTGTGCTGTCCTCTTTTTCTCCTTTGAGATGATGGTGAATGTGAATAAAGCTGACTTGAGAGAAACCTGTCTCGTCATTCCCACATTCCCACACTGGTGACCCAAGACGTACAATGCAGGAAGAGGAGATTTCCTCCGGGCCAGCCTCGTCAGGAGCCCCCAGCCAAGCGAATGCCGCTACAGTCCAGCTACCGGACTTTTGGCAGAACAATCCGCGCTCCTGGTTCAATGCAATTGAGGCGCAGTTCAACCTCCGGGGGACATCGGTAGACGCCACAAAATTCTACCACGTAGTCGCAAAACTGGACAACAACACGGCCCAGCATGTGGAGAGCCTGATCAACCAGCCACCAGACAGCGACAAATATGACACATTGAAGGCTGCACTCATCCAGCACTTCACCCCCTCGGTGGAGGAGCGAGCAGAGAGGCTCCTGGCACTGACTGAGTTGGAAAATGACATGCCCGCGAACCTTATGGAGAAGTTGTTGAGGTTGAAAGGCTCTGACGACGATCACTTCATTTTCACCCACCTCTTCCTCAGGACTCCACCGTCAGCGGCGAGAGCGACCCTGGCCAGTTCGCCACTGTTGGCCCAACGGGACTACTGCGCGCTGGGCCGAGAGGTGCAGCGAACTGTCAACGCCACCAAGCGGCGCGCGGCCACGGCCGCTGCAGCGGAACTCGGCGCGGCGACCAGAGATGACAGGGGGCCAGAGGCAGCGGTACCATACTCACCGACAACGGCGGCAGCAGGGGCCAGGGAACGCGGATCAGACGTCCTTTGTTTCTACCATCGCCGCTTCGCAGAGAGGGCACGCAAATGTGTACCACCGTGCCAGTTCAGGCGTTCGGGAAACGCCAAGACCGGGGGTTGGTAGCAGCTGCGGCCCTCAGGGAGGAGAACAAGCTGCTACTTGTTGGACGCACGCTCGGGGAGACAGTTCCTCTTGGACACAGGCTCCCAGTTGAGTTTCATCACACCTTCCTATGCGGACAGGCTAGCAGGTTCCAGAGGTCCCGGGGTGACAGCAGCGAACGGCTCGGAGATTAAGACCTTTGGTGAGAAGACCCTGCTTCTGTCTCTACAGGGCCGTACATTTGAGTGGACTTTTGTTGTAGCAGCAGTGAATTTCAATATGTTGGGGGTTGATTTTTTGTGCTCACATGGTTTGTTGGTTGATCTCACTAACAGGCGCCTGGTTAATGCATTTTCTTTTGATTCTATTCCCTGTACAGTGCGAGTGGCCCTGCCATCAGCACAAGCCAACGTCACAGCTGCAAGTGGTAAGTTCCACACACTGCTCACTCAGTTCCCAGCACTCACGGTCCCCACATTTTCGGCGACAGTCGCTAAACACGGGGTGGAACATTTTATTACCACTACCGGACCGCCCGTTTTTGCAAAAGCTCGGTGTTTGGACGCAGTTAAACTGGCCATAGCGCGCGAGGAGTATGCCAACCTGGAGAGGTTGGGCATTATCAGGCGTTCAAACAGTCCGTGGGCTTCCCCGCTACACATGGTCCCGAAAGCTGACGGATCATGGCGACCTTGCGGGGATTTCCGCAGGTTAAACAACGCTACAGCGCACGATCACTACCCAATCCCGCATATCCAAGATTTTTCAGTTCATTTGGCAGGGGTGCGCGTTTTTTCTAAAATAGACTTGGTCTGCGGTTACCACCAAGTCCCAGTGCGCGCTGAGGACATACCCAAAACAGTGGTAATAACTCCATTTGGCCTATTTGAGTTTTTGCGCATGCCATTCGGGCTTAAAGGGGCTGCACAGACGTTCCAACGCATGATGGACGTGGTGCTTCGCGATCTCCGTTTCGTGTTCGTCTACTTGGATGATATTTTGGTAGCCAGCGCGTCCGAAGACGAGCACGAAAAACACCTGGCCACAGTTTTCCGAAGGTTGGGAGATCACGGGTTAATAATCAACCCAGCGAAGTGTCAGTTCAGGGTGGCGCAGATCGATTTTTTAGGACACCGCGTCTCCCCCGAAGGAGCGGTTCCGCTTCCCGACAAAGTGCGCGCGGTGGCAGATTTCCCCCGGCCGCAGACGGTCAGGGCGTTACAGGAGTTTTTGGGAATGGTGAATTTTTATAACCGTTTTCTCCTCTGCGCGGCGCAACACATGCAGCCCCTGTATGCCGCGCTCAAAAAAAAGAAACCCGCGGATAAGGTCGAGTGGTCCCGGGAGCGGGACCAAGCGTTCTCGGAGGTGAAAGCAGCCTTGGCAAAGGCTGCGCTGTTGGCACACCCAGACCCAACGGCCCGCATAGCGCTCACTACTGACGCGTCAGATGTGGCCATAGGGGCGGTCGTGGAGCAACATGTAGCCGGGGTCTGGTAGCCCCTCGCCTTTTTCAGCAGGACCTTGCGCGATAGTGAGCGTAAATACAACGCGTTCGACAGGGAACTGCTGGCTCTCCATTTGGCCATCCGCCACTTTCAGTTCTGGCTGGAAGGACGCTGTTTCACCGCGTTCGTTGATCACAAACCGCTAACATTCGCGATGGCCAAGGTTTCCGAACCGTGGTCAGGCCGGCAGCAGAGACAGCTGGCCGAGATCTCAGAGTTTACCACTGATATTCAGCATGTGGCGGGCAAACTTAATGTAGTGGCAGATTGCCTCTCACGCGCCGTGGTGGCTCCAGTCAGCGTAGGAATAGATTACACAGTCATGGCCGCGGAACAGGTTAGTGATGCGGATGTGCGCGCGCTCCAGTCTGGACCAACAGGGTTAAGGCTGGAGAACAGGGTGCTGCAAGACGGTATGCCCCCCCTAATCTGCGATGTCTCCACTGGACGGCCGCGTCCAGTAGTACCGGCAGCGTGGCGCCGCCGCATTTTTGACTCGATTCATGCTTTGGTGCACCCGGGAGTGCGCGTGTCGGTCAAAATGGTAGGAGAGAAATTTGTGTGGCCGAGTCTTCGCAAACAAGTTAAAGAGTGGGCGGCAGCCTGTACGGCGTGTCAACGGGCCAAAGTACACAGGCACACGAGAGCTCCTTTGGAGCCATTTCACATTCCGGCCAAGAGGTTTGATCACGTTCGTGTGGACCTCGTAGGACCCCTCCCACCGTCACAGGGGTGCACACACCTTCTGACAATGGTGGACCGCACCACGCGCTGGCCTGAAGTGGTTCCGCCGGCATCAACCACGGCCGAGGAGGTAGCGTGCGCATTTTTAACAGTTTGGGTGGCGCGCTTCGGAGTTCCGTCGGACATTACTTCCGACAGAGGCCCTCAATTTGTGTCCGAGCTGTGATCGACAATGGCCCGCAGCCTGGGTGTCACAATTCACCGCACAACCGCGTACAATCCGCAGGCTAACGGGTTATGCGAACGTTTTCATAGGTCATTGAAAGCAGCTCTCAGAGCGTCACTGACCGATGCAAATTGGGTAGACAAGTTACCGTGGGTGTTATTGGGGTTGCGTTCTGCGCCTAAAGAGGACTTAGAAGCCTCCCCAGCGGAGCTCGTGTTTGCGCAGCCACTCCGGCTGCCTGGGGAGTTTCTCCCAGATAACTCTGCGCCAGACACCTCCCCGTCTCAGCTGTGGCGGAGTAACATAGAATCAAGCACGCTGCCCGGCCCCGCGCGCCACAGTTTTCCACGCGTTTTTGTGCCTAAAGCTTTGAAGAACGCAGAGTTTGTTTTTGTCAGACACGATGCGCATCGAACCCCGCTGTGACCACCTTATGACGGACCCTTTCAGAGTGCTGGAAACAGGGGACAAGCAGTTTTTGCTAGATTTGGGGGGTAGGAAAGAGAAAGTTGGCATAAACAGACTCAAACTCGCTTTTGTGGTGGCAGATGAGCAAGTGCTGTTGGCAAGGGCCCCGCGGCGAGGTAGACCCCCACGGGGGGCTTCACAGAGTAATGTTTCCCCAGAACACCCGCAGGTACTGACAAAAGGTTTCCACCCCCAGATGGCAAACCCCTAGCACGACAGCGCCGCAGAGACGTTGAATCCCAGCTACAGCAGATACGGAAGGAGACTGAAGCCTAGACAGCATGTGGACTGATGTGTATTGATTCTATCACGGCATGCATGTTGTTATTCTCTTGTTTGTTCTAAAATGTTGGGGGGGCTGGTGTGGTGGACACACATATGTGACCTGCTTTGTGACTCACATTTTAGATCAGAACAAAGGCAGAGCTTCCTTGGAGATTACAGGAAGCTGCAAGGATGTTAGCTTTGGTATGCAAGGCTTGAGACTGTGGGGTGTTATTATAGGATCAGAGAGGAGATGCATTGTAGACAGTGGGGGTGATATCAGACAGAGGGGATGCATTGTTACTGTCAATTATAATGCAATGTGAACTGTGAGAGTCCTGGTATTTAAGGACGAGAGTTTCCTGTGTTGTCCTCTTTTTCTTCTTTGAGATGATGGTGAATGTGAATAAAGCTGACTTGAGAGAAACCTGTCTCGTCATTCCCACATTCCCACAATATATGTAAAGTTTCAGAAAAAATGGACTTAATATTGTTTGCCGATGACACTAATCTATTGTGCAGTGGAAGCAATTTGGAACAACTTTTGGATACACTTGGAAAGGAATTAGGAAAGCTTAAACTGTGGCTTGATTCAAACAAATTAACGCTCATTTTAAGTAAGACAAAATTTATAGTCTTTAACAACCATCACAACAACTCAGTATCTAAACTCAGTGTAAATGGTGTAGAGATTGAAAGGGTATCTGAAACTAAATTTCATGGAGTAATAATTGATAATAAACTGTGTTGGAAGTCACATATTAATTATATTAAAGGTAAAATATCCAAATCAATTGCAATACTACACAGAGTGAAATATTTGCTGACTCAACCCACACTATATACCTTGTATCATTCATTAATACTCCCATACATGACATATTGTACTGAAGTATGGGGAAATACATATAAAACAAACATATATCCAGTCTTTATGCTTCAGAAGCGAGCTATTAGAATAATAAACAAAGCAGCTTACAGGGAACCAACAAACCCACTTTTTCTTAAATTAAAAGCTCTCAAGTTGAAAGATCTGGTTGACTTTAAAACTGCAATAATAATGTTTAAAGTGAAGAATCAATCACTGCCCGCAAATATCCAAAAGTTGTTCCAAATAAGGGAGAAACAATATCATTTCAGAGGAACATGTATATTTCAAAAACCTTCAGTGAGAACTACCACCAAGCAACACTGTGTTTCAGTGCAAGGAGTCAGATTATGGAACGATTTTGGACCTGAATTAAAATCATGTACAATGCTTGGACAATTTAACCAAAAATTAAAGGAAGAAATACTCCAAACACATATACAAGATGACATGTAAAATCACATAAGGATTGTCATATCCAGTCTGTGTTGTGTTGTAACTTAGTTTTTTGTCACATTTTGTCTTAGCTTTGTTCTGAATTGTAATCGCTCTTGTTTTGTTTTTTCTTTTGAATTCTTGGATGGAAAATGGGTGGGCAATATAAGCTGCGGCTTCAGCCATCACCCATTTCAGATAACTTATGTTGAACTGTATAATCAGAGGAGTTATTGTCTAATTTAACCTTGTTGGATTTTCTTTCCCCCTTTGTTATATTATTCAGTTTCTTTTAACCTGTACTTTTAATCTATCCGAAATAAAGATTCATTCATTCATTCATTCATTCATTCATTCAACACACTCCACACTGGTGACCCAAGACGTATTATGGAACACGAGGCAAGATCCCCAGAGCTGGCCCGGTCAGGAAGCTCCAGCGAGGCGGCAGCCATCCCACAGACAGCCAGGACTGGAACCTACAGCCACGCGTGTGCGGTTTCAGTCAAGCTACCGGATTTCTGGCAGCACAACCCGCGCTCTTGGTTCCACCTCACCGAGGCCCAGTTCGCCCTCCGGGGAGTAACGGTAGATGATATCAGATTCTACCATGTGGTCGCAGCGCTTGACGCCCACACAGCTCAGCAGGTAGCGAGCCTGCTCGATCAGCCACCAGCCAGCAGCAAATATGAGGCACTCAAGGCTGTGCTCATCCAGCGCTACACACTCTCGGAATGCGAGAGAGCAGAGAAGCTCCTGACGCGGACCGAGTTAGGAGATGGTTCAGCCGTAGACCTGATGGAGAAGATGCTGGCGTTAATGGGCACGGACGATGGGCACTTTCTGTTTGCCCACCTCTTCCTCCGGAACCTTCCAACAGTGGCGAGAGCGGTTCTGGCCAATTCGCCGTGGCTGGCAGCGCGCGACTACCGTGCGCTAGCCCAGGAGGCAGACCGGATCATCATCACCACCAGGGCGATCACAGTCAACGTGGCAGCGGCGGAGCCCAGCGAGACGACCAGAGGAGGCGAGGAGCCACCGACGGTAGCAGCAGCGGGGGCCAAGGAGCGCCAGAGAGACACGCTCTGCTTCTACCACCGCCGCTTCGGAGAGAAGGCACGCAGATGTGCGCCACCGTGCCAATTCCAGCGCTCGGGAAAACACCAAGGCTGGGGGTCGGTAGCAGCTGCGACCCTCCGTGAAAAGAACAAGCTGCTCTACTTAACGGATGCGCGTTCTGGGAGGCGTTTCTTCGTGGTCACCGGAGCCCAGATGAGCTTCATCTGGCCGACCTACGCTGACCGGCTGGCAGGATCTAGCGGCCCCGAGATGTTGGCAGCAAACGGCTCGGATATTAAGACCTTTGGTGAGAGGACTTTGGTTTTTTTTTAATTACTTATTTTGTACCCGGAGGTAGATTTGTTTTGCAGTCTGGTGACAAGCCACCAGCTGTCAGTCGCTGCGTGCGCAAGCGCCCTTTATCCCTAACCTGCATGTTTTTGGCATGTGGGAGGAAACCGGAGAAATCCCGGAGTTAACCCACGCAACACAGGGCGAACATGCAAACTCCACACAGATCACTGTTGGGCGGGGGCAGGGATTGAACCCACGATCTCACGATCTCCGCGATCCCCCGGCCGAGGGTAAACTGTGCTGCCACAGTGCTAACCGCTGTGCCACCGTGCAGACTCTGCTCTTATCTCTACACGGCCGTACATATGAGTTGACTTTTGTCATAGCAGCATTGAATTACCATATACTGGGGGCTGATTTTCTGTGTGCACATGGTTTACTGGTTGATGTTGCTAACAGGTGCCTGGTTAATGCACTGTCCTTTGACTCTCTCCCCTGTATAGCTCGAGTGACCCAGCCAACAGCACAAGCCAACGTCACAGCTACAGGCGGTAAGTTCCACACACTGCTCACTCAGTTTCCAGCACTCACGGTCCCGACATTTTCCGCGGCCATTGCTAAACACGGGGTGGAGCACTTTATCACCACCACCGGGCCGCCTGTTTTTGCACGACCTCGGCGCTGGGACGCAGCTAAACTGGCCATAGCGCGCGAGGAGTTCGCCAACCTGGAAAGGTTGGGCATCATCAGGCGCTCGAACAGCCCATGGGCTTCCCCGCTACACATGGTCCCTAAGGCTGAGGGATCGTGGCGACCGTGCGGGGATTTCCGCAGGTTGAACAACGCCACAGCGCACGACCGCTACCCAATTCCCCACATACAGGATTTTTCCGTTCACCTCGCCAGAGTGCGCATTTTTTCCAAAGTAGACCTGGTCTGCGGTTACCACCAAGTCCCAGTACGCGCTGAGGACATACCCAAAACAGCGGTAATAACTCTATTTGGTCTATTCGAGTTCCTGCGCATGCCATTCGGGTTAAAAGGAGCGGCACAGACGTTCCAGCGCATGATGGATGCAGTGCTGTGCGATCTCCCGTTTGTGTTCGTCTACTTGGACAATATCCTGGTAGCCAGTGCGTCCGAAGACGAACATGAAACCCACCTCACGACGGTTTTCCGGAGGTTGGAGGAGCACGGGTTAATAATCAACCCGGCGAAATGCCAGTTCGGCGTGACAGGGATTGATTTTTTGGGGCACCGTGTCTCTCCGGAAGGAGCGACCCCGCTGCCCGACAAAGTGCGCGCCGTGGCGGATTTTCCCCGGCCTCAGACGGTTAGGGCGCTGCAGGAATTTTTGGGGATGGTGAACTTTTATAACCGTTTCCTTCCCCACACGGCGCAGCTCATGCAACCATTGTACGCCGCGCTCAAGAAACAGAAACCTGCGGAGACCCGACGGCCCGCATAGCGCTCACCACCGACGCTTCAGACGTGGCCATAGGGGCTGTCGTGGAGCAGCGCGTCGCCGGGGCTTGGCAGCCGCTGGCCTTTTTCAGCAGAACTTTGCGTGACAGCGAATGTAAATACAGCGCGTTCGACAGAGAGTTGCTGGCTCTCCACCTGGCCATCACTCCACAATACTTAAGATTTAATGCTTAAAAACTTATACCATAAAGTTGCTGTGATTGCATAGGTCTAATGGATAATTCAGCATGGACAACACGAGCTGCCGCTGGGGAAAAAGGGGGGGGGGCGGCAGCTGAATCGCTGGCACCACGGGCAAGCTTCATGTGCAAAACAAGGAAGCGAAATGCAACACATTTGATCAATAAAAAACAACCCGCTTACAATAGAACAACGGCGCTCAGTCATTGTCAGTCATGCCCTCAAGGTTCAGATCATTATTTGGCCTCAGCATCGCCCCAGCACGACGATATAAGCACCGCTTCAATCTTAATATTAAAGTTTTAAAAAAACCTTTAAATAACAAAATATTGCAAAAATATCAAATGATGCACTACAGTGGGTCTCAAATATTTGTAAACATATCCTGTTATAGTACTGCATGAGTTTATTGACGATACACAGAAGAAATTCAATAATACACTGAACTCCATCACGGAATGGTGATATAAACTAAAATAATTGCAATGATGACTGAACAACTCCCATTCCCCAAAGTGCCCACCACAGCGCTCCGCGTGCAAAACAAGGAAGTGAAACACGACAAATTTGAATAGAAAAGGAAAATACTTAAGATTTAATGCTTAAAAAATTATACCATAAAGTTGCCGTGATTGCATAGGTTTAATGGATAATTTGGCATGAAGAACACGAGGTGTCACTGGGGAAAAGAGGGGAGGGGAGGAGGGGAGGAGGGGAGCAGCAGCTGAATCGCTGGTACCACGGGTAAGCTCCGTGTGCAAAACAAGGAAGCGAAACGCGACAAATTTGATCAGTAAAAAACAAACCGCTTACAATAGAGCTACAGTGCTCACATTGTTATTTTCAATAAAGTGAAAAAATATATATAATGCATGGAGTGTGCTTTTTCCCTGAGGCTGATTTATCATGGAGAACAGCTGAGCTCTGTGGTTCCAGCAATCAGCTGATTGGATACACCTTTTTTTTGTTCAACCAAAAGTAAAAGAAAAAAAACAATATGGGGGGAAGACCCTACAACCTTTGCTCCATGACATATCAACCATATGCTGGATAAATTCTCAGCATGGGACTCATATTTTTTCCAGTTTACAAAATTTTTCACTGGGTCTGAAGTGTGTGTGAAAAAAATGCTTTTTGACTAACGTTTAGAGGGTCAAAAATGCGATTGTTTAGGTGGAATAATAATAATAATAATAATAATAATAATAATAATAATAATAATAAGTAATCTTCTTGCATCAATAAAAAACAAACACTTACAATGGAGGGACAGTGCTCAGTCTTTGTCAATCATGCCCTCAAGGTTCAGATCATTATTTGGCCTCAGTATTGCCCCAGCACGATGATATAAGCACCGCCTCAATCTTAGCATTAAAGTTTTAAAAAACCTTTTAATAACAAAATATTGCTAAAATATAAAATGATACACTACAATGTGTCTCAAATATTTGTAAACATGTTCTGTTATAGTACTGCATGAGTTTATTAACGATGCACAGAAGAAATTCAGTATTACACTGAACTCCATCACTGAACAGTGATATAAACTAAAATAATTATAACAATGACTGAACAACTCCCATTCCCCAAAGTGCAAGATACACTATTATGAATATACAGTAAGTGATAAAAGATCACACAAATAACTGATCTGACAAACAAATAAACAAGGGATCTGAAATAGTTGCTAATATTGGCTGTCAATGTTTAGCTATTCTGTAATTAATATTCACACAATCAAATAAATCTTACTGCCATTTGCTATTATATTTGTCAAAGTCTAACATGTGGTTGCCTACATATAGGCTACACCTCTTTGTATTCCACTTTCAAACACAGCCTACATTTGGGCCTGTAAAGCCTGATTTGGATAC
The DNA here is from genome assembly GCA_020510985.1 of Pholidichthys leucotaenia. Taxonomy (NCBI): domain Eukaryota; kingdom Metazoa; phylum Chordata; class Actinopteri; order Cichliformes; family Pholidichthyidae; genus Pholidichthys; species Pholidichthys leucotaenia. Next base: position 200,937,654 of record CM035845.1, on the reverse strand, counting down.
CTGTTTCAGACAGCAATACTTGCATTCTACGGGCATGCACTAGTAATAATAAATACAGAAACCCCTCAAAATACAAACTTAAAGTGAGGACGCGAGCTGGGGCCTCAGGATGAGGACATGGGGCCCAGTCCACATCCTGACACAAACCTCCCAATGATAACATTTTTTTTTTTTGCAAAAATAAAAAAAAGAACTCAAAATCCACTGTTCCAAGTTATTATGCACAATAGAGTTTCAAAACATTTTACTGGGTGTAAAGGAGACTGAAAATGGTCATTTGTTGAATTTGCAGCATTAGGGGGTCATATTTACTGAAATCAAAAGCTATTTCAATCAAAAACATCTTAACAGGCCAAGTTACATGTTAAACACAGGACCCCTTCTTTGTTATAACCTTCACAATTCTTGCATCCATTGAACTTGTGAGTTTTTGGACAGTGTCTGCTTGAATTTCTTTGCAAGATGTCAGAATAGCCTCCCACAGCTGCGGTTTTGATGTGAACTGCCTCCCACCCTCATAGATCTTTTGCTTGAGTTTGTACAAAATACAAAAAAAAAAAAAAAAAAAAAGAAAAAAAATTGCTTGAGAATGCTCCAAAGGTTCTCAATAGGGTTGAGGTCAGGGGAGGATGGGGGCCATACCATGAGTTTCTCTACTTTTTTGCCCATGGCAGCCAAAGACACAGAGGTATTCTTTGCAGCATTAGATGGTGCATTGTCATGCATGAAGATAATTGTGCTAAGGAAGGCATGGTTCTTGTTTTTGTACCATGGAAGAAAGTGGTCAGTCAGAAACTCTATATACTTTGCCGAGGACATTTTCACACCTTCAGGGACCCTAAAGGAGCCTACCAGCTCTCTCCCCATGATTCCGGTCCAAAACATGACTCTGCCACCTCCTTGCTGACATTGCAGCCTTGTAGGTACATGGTGGCCATCCACCAGGCATCCACTACTCCATCCATTTGGACCATCCAGGGTTGCATGGCACGCATCAGTAAACAAGACTGTTTGAAAATTAGTCTTCATGTATTTCTGGGTCCACTGCAACTGTTTCTGCTTGTGAGCATTGGTTAGGGGTGGCCGAATAGTAGGTTTATACACAACTGCAAGCCTCTAGAGGATCCTACACCTTGAGGTTTGTGGGACTCCAGAGGTACCAGCAGCTTCAAATACCTGTTTGCTGCTTTGTAATGGCATTTTAGCAGCTACTGCCACAAATTTCTTCACAGTATGATGATCACACAAGTTTCCATGAAATAGATAATGTTTTCATACCTTGTCCAAGACATTGCACTATTTGACGTCTTTTGGCAGCAGAGAGGTCCTTTTTCTTTCCCATACTGGTTGAAACTTATGGCATGCTTAATAATGTAGAACATCTTTCTTAAGTAGTTTTCCTTTAATTGGGCTCACCTGGCAAACTAATTATGACAGGTTTCCGAGATTGATATCAATGATCCAAAGAGGCCTGAGACACAATACCATCCATGAGTTTAATTGAAAAACAAACAAAAAAAATGAATGTTTATGACAATAAATCCTATTTCCATAATAATTTGGAATGCGGTGTACATACCTTGGTGGCACCCTGAGTGATGATTCATCCCTCGACTCAGAAGTACAGCACCGAGTGTCTAGGGGAGCAGCAGCTTTCACTACGTTACGCTCAAGGCGCTTTGGTCGGAGTGGCACTTCACTGTCCACCAAGTTAACATGTAAAAGGCTATAGTTTTGCCCTCCTTTCTGTATGGCTTAGAAACCTGGCCTACACTTGCCCATCACATCCACTGCCTGGAAGTATTCCACCAAAGGCGGCTCCTGAACATAAAATGGTGGCATCATGTTATAAACCAGGAAGTCCTAGAGTGTTAAAGATTAACTACCCTCAAAACCATTCTCCGTAACAGCAGACTTCGCTGGCTCGGACAGGTCTCCAGGATGGACGACACAAGAATCCCCAAGCAGATTCTGTTTGGGGAGCTTTTACATGGCAAACATCCTAGGTGCAGGTCCAGCAAGCATCAGAAGGTCTGCTTGAAAGAGGACCTGCTCGCTTTTGGCATTGACTCAAAATCTTGGTATCAGGCAGCACTGGAACGGGCTACTTGGCGTGCAAAACTGCACAATGGGAAAAAACTTTATGAAAAAAACCTGACGAGCAAAGCGGAATCCAGACGTCAAAGACGTAAAGAAAGTTCAGAACTATGGGTCCCCCATCGTCAAGTTGCTGACGGGAGCCATAACTAAGTAACTAACTATGCACAATACATAAAATGCTTTTATCGTGGATATCATGCATAAATTGTCACGGCAGTGTAAGCTGTCAACATTTATTTGTCTGGTCCTCTACAAACTCCTCTCACACACAGCTTTGCTGCAGCTCAGTCACTCCCCACCTGCCTCCCCACACCATGTCAGGATTGTCGCCAGGTCTGGTTTTTTTGCCTGCAATTGTTTTCCTTAGAAACTGCTTCTTTTGAGCCCATTTTTGTGGAGCAGAAACACTTGTTTTTTATGAACAATCTGACAACACTGGCAGGTCATGGGGAGAGGTATCAATCCGATACCAAGTAAATACAGGGCCAGTATCACTGATACCGATACTTTTTTAATAATTAAAGTAGATAGCATCATCAAATTACTAAATCTGAATGAATTTTCATGACCTTTAAGTGGTTTGTGATTTTTCCTTTGGATTATTAATTAGTTAAAACCTTGGACAGAATTTGGGCAAAGTTTAGCGTTAAATACATACATTATCACTTTCACAGTTAACATGAAAGGATAATTATAGCCAATCATATCTGAGCCACATTATATTCAGTATATTTGTTTCAATTCCAGTAAATGTATTCTTTTAAATAACACATTTCAATGAGATAAATGTATTATACCAAAGTCTTAGCATAATTTATACTTTCTGAGTTGGCTAAAGTAACAAATGACCAGTTGCACTTTGAAAATTAATATTAACTAATGCCGAAGATGACTAAAATATTACTTTCACCACTAATATGTGGTGAAAGTATGTGGTGAAATTCCACCTCTGGAATTTCCCCATTGTGGGACTAATAAAGGCTTATCTTATCTTATCTTATCTTAACTTACCTTAATATCTACCTGGAAATTCTCTGCCATACTGAAAGGCCTCTGCCAATGATCTCTGCCTCCAAGTCAGGGGTCTGGGTCTGTCATGGCCAGGGGGTGCCCAAGCTTTAAGTTCCTTTTATCTTTTCATTTTCACACTGTCATTATTGTTATGATTCAATCCGTGAGCTAGTGGGGAGGGTTGGGAAGGTCCTGGACTCATGAAATTTGGAACATAGGTAGAGGTTACTGTCATCTGTAGTACTACATAGGTCAGCAACACATAACTGATAGGTAAGCGTTACCATGGCGACATGGCATAGGCTGACTCCTCACCATGGAACATCCAAAAGTTGCAACTTGGACCAACTTTATCCGAGTTTGACCAAATTTTCTACAATGGATATCAGTCTCACCCCGAACGTGTCTACATAAAAACACCTGACAAGAGATATAGCGCCACTTAGTGGTTAAAGGAAGAATTGCTTAAAACCATTTTATTTATTACTCACGAGCCACTTGGCAGAATGACGTGAAGTTTTCTGACATTCATCAGACCACAGCGATGATCAGAACTGCACATCAACTTTAGCATGATGCCACACGTGTTACCATGGACACGCCCTCCTCACCATTCATTCTGTGAGCTTGTGGGGAGGGTTGGGAAGGTCCTGGACTCATGAAATTTGGAACATAGGTAGAGGTGACTGTCTTCTGTAGTACTAGATGGGTCAGCAACACATAACTGGTAGGTAAGTGATACCATGGTGACATGGTATAGGCTGACTCCTCGCCATAGAACATCCAAAAGTTGCAACTTGGACCAAATTCATCCGATTTTCACCAAATTTTCTACAATGATTATTAGACCGCGTCTACATAAAAACACCTGACAAGAGATATAGTGCCACTTAGTCATTAAACGAAGAATTGCTAAAAACCTTTTTATTTATTACTCACGCGCCACTTGCCAGAATGACGTGAAATTTCAAAAGGTGGTAGTGTGACAGTTTTGGGAATATTGATATACAGACGTTTTCAGAGTGGGATGGAAAATAGTCCCGCCCCGGACGTGTCTACATAAAAACACCTGACAAAAGATATAGCACCACCTAGTGCTTAAAGGAAGAATTGCTTAAAACCATTTTATTTATTACTCACGCACCACTTGGCAGAATTACATAAAATTTTCTGCATTCATCAGACCACAGCGATAATCATAAATGCACATCAACTTTAGCATGAGGCCACAAGTGTTACCATGGACACGCCCTCCTCACCATTCAATCCGTGAGCTTGTGGGGAGGGTTGGAAGGTCCTGGACTCAGTCTATATGACATCATAAAGACATCAAGGCAGGCATTGTGAGTGATGGTCTCTATGACATCATTACTCACGCACCACTTGGCAGAATGACACCCTCCTCGCCATTCAATCCGTGAGCTTGTGGGGAGGGTTGGAAGGTCCCAGCCATCAAGGAACGAGGCTTGCAGCTTTAATTTTGATTATAATTATCATTATTATTATTATTAGGTGCCCGTGTTCCCTGATCATTGTTTGTCATGTCTTGTCATCCCGTCTGTCTTCATTGTAATCATTTTAGTTTTGTGTGCATATTTGTTTACCTTGTGTCCTCAGCTCCTCATGTTTCAGTACCCATTGCCATTCTTCCTCATGTGTGCTCCTGTTCAGCCCTTGATTATCCTCACAGCTGTTCTGTGTTCCCCTGATTAGTTTCCTCCCTATTTATGTTGCCTTTTTCTTTCAGTTCATCTTTCAGGTCATTGTGTCGAATTCCCCTCCAGTCTTCCTTTGTGCTCATCTGGTTTCCATGTTATGAATTTTGCCTTCCATGGCTCCTTGTGTTACAGCCCCCATGCTGTCATTTACATTTTCCTTTATCTTTAGTCAATAAATCATTTTTGCACCAAAGTCCTGCCTGCACCTTGCGTCCACTTTAAAAATTACATCTGCCTCCCAAAGCAGATCATTGTGACAGTGCTGTTGTATTTTTTTCCACATTTTGTCCAACTGGTGCTTTAACAGCTTTAAGGGTCTTTATGTTCTACATTAGATTTGCATAAGGATGTGGACGGAGCCTTTTGTCCATACTCTGTTCATTTTATTCATATTTCTGCAAGTTCTCTGAAAGCTTACAGATGCACCACACAAGGCAGTAACACCGGAAATAATGCAGACATTGTCAGGCAGTGTAGCCAACGCTTCAGAGAAGACCAACAAAACACGGTGAAGAAAAATGTTTCCAAATAATAGTGGGAAATTTGGAGTAGTTATGTGAGCTGGTAAGATGTTGCAAACAAATTAATGGTGTTATATCCAGTTTTGTCTCTTTTGTAATAACATCTCTTCCACTGTTGCCATCTTTAGAAACTTTTGACTCCTCTTCTTGTCTTGGTAACTTTTGGCATCCTAGTGGATATGCTGTATTTCTTTAAACAGCCATGCCAGCATAAAGTATACATGGAAGTGGTATAAGGGGACTGATAGTTATATAGTAGCAATATTGTATTGTCATCCATTGTTACCTGAGTAATGACCAAAACCCATTAAAGATCTGGAGCTATTAAAAAAAGATCTTTGTAGCAATATTCCAAAAATACTTACAGCTGAGGAAACATCTCCCACCGTTTAACTATTCCTTACTCTGCTTTCTCTCTGAGTGTTAACCTAAAAAGCTGAGGGCCTCAGGACTGTGGCCTTGCTGATGGTTTGGCATTTTGCTGCAGCCTTGCATGTTGTGATAAGCCATCTGTCGCCCTGCACAGTTGGGGCTGAAGATGGCTGGGGGGTGAAGGACTGGCTTGGCCTGTCTTTTCCTGGCATGGTATTTCCATCGGGCCATGTCCACCTGAGGACTGAATACAGACTGGCTGCAGCCAGGAGTGACTTGAGCTGAGTAGCAAATCAATGATGTAATTGGTGGATGATAGGCTTTAATCAGAGCTCCTTCAGCTGTTTTCTTGGCTTAATCTCACTGAGATTTCTTTTTCTTTTATGCAGTTAACAAGTGATCAAACAGGCTGATTTCATTAGGACTCCAGCTGCTTTGTGTTTACCTCTTTAACTTCTTAAATGAATTTAGACTGATCATTGATCCAGTCAGTGAGGTGATGGATGAAGCATTACTTTCTTAAACTCATTCAGCAGAATAGTATCTTCTCTGACTTTCTGAGGGCTTTCATGATTGTAATTTTATCACAAAAAACACTGATTTCTTATTTTCCCTTTTCACTTTTGGATGTTCAAATTAAACATGGTCAAGGTGTCAAAGAGGTTAACACAAATAAAGGATTTATTTTCTAATACCAGCTCAGTCTCACCAAAAAAATGTAAAATTGCACATTTTTCACTCTGCGAAAATGTACATTGACATGGAAAAAACAGTTTTTATGTGCAGTGGGTAGAAGGCATTTACAGCTTTAAGTAACATGTCTCCTGGCACCTTAATGTTTTCCAGTTTCTCTTCCTTTCACTTTCATTCTCTTTCACCATTAGCGGTGACAACTAACCAAAACATTTTCCTAATCCTAACCATTAGAGGAGGTGGCGCCTAAATCTAACCATTAGTGAAGTGAAAAACAAACAAGCGGAAAAAAAAAGTCACTTAAAGATTGTCATGACGTATTAAGTTTTGACAGCTCATGCGCACAATGCCAAACACAGGATGGAACCGCACAGAAGGGCACATTTGACAATTTTATTAATAGCAAAATACAAAAGCGCACAGCTACAGAAACAGCCACTCGCCAGGGGAAAGGACCTGTGGAGAGAAGACGAGAGCCGTGAGCTGAGGAACGGAGTAAGTGGAAATGGGCAAGCCAAATTACCACTTACTTGGGAAATCCAGAGAAGACCGGCAGGACCCAGTGGGGAACAGATGAACCTGTAGGGTAAGGAGGGGTAGTGGAGCTGATGGTGCCTGACCAGGGGAATGAGATCGCTGAAGCGCAATGTGGTGGGGCAGGAGAGCGCGCGCAGTCCTGGTAACATGGGCAGTGGCAGCAACCTGAGAAGGAGAAGAGAACAAATGTTAACGACGTGTTAACGTTTAAATTTGTACACAGCTTGCTTGAATATGGGCAGTATACCCAGACGAGCCAGCATAGACTGCGTGGAGGAGACCTCCTTAAGTACGCTGGCTGATGAACGGACGCAGGTGTGTCTTCTGCCTCAGGTGTTGTGATGAGTTGGAGAAGATGAGACCGGAGGGGAGGGGCGAGCTCCCGCTGCCCATGACAGGGTCCCCCCTTCTAGGAACGCCTCCTGGCGGGCCGGAGGGCTTGTCCGGGTGAGCCCGGTGAAAAGCCCGGAGCATCCCCTTGTCCAGTATACGTGACGAGGGTGTCCAGGATTGTTCCTCCGGCCCGTAGCCCTCCCAGTCGATGAGGTACTGTAAGCCCTGGCCCCGGCAGCAAACATCCAGGATCCGCTGAACCGTGTGGGCGGGGTGGCCGTCAATAATGTGGGGAGGCGGAAGAGGCTTGGGGGGGGGCAAAGGGGACTGGTCGAGAGGGGCTTGATGTGGCTGACGTGGAAGATTGGGTTCACCCGTAGGGATGGGGGCCGCTTAAACTGGACCGACGCGTTGTTAATCACGCGGACGATGGAAAAAGGCCCAAGGAAGCGGGGGGGACAGTTTCTTTGATTTCTCCTTGAGGGGAATCTGGCTAGCCGCCAGCCAGACTTTCTGTCCCAGGAGGTACTTGGGGGCTGGAACCTGCTTCCGGTCAGCAGCGGTCCGGGTGCGTTCTGTGGCGCGGGCCAGGGCAGCCCGAGTAGATCTCCAGACATGCCGGCAGCGCCGGGCGTGGGCCCCTACGGATGGAACCGAAACCTCTCTCTCGGCCATAGGGAGAAGAGGCGGCATGTACCCCAATGACGCCTCAAAGGGGGTCAATCCGGTGACGGAGGACACCGCAGAGTTCATGGAATATTCCACCTAGGTCAGGTGTGCGCTCCAGGATGAGGGATTATCGGCTACTACGCACCACAAGGCAGCCTCCAGGGACTGGTTGGCGCGCTCCGCCTGCCCATTGCTCTGGGGATGATTTCTGGACGAAAGGCTCACTGTAGTTCCCAGAGTCTGGCAGAAAGCCCTCCAGACCTGGGACGTGAATTGAGGACCCGGATGACATGGTCAGAGAGGAGGACCACTGTCTCCAAGGCCGACGGGAGTTTAGGGAGGGCCACCAGATGGACCGCCTTGGAGAAGCGATCCACGATGGTCAGAATAACTGTCTTGCCATGGGAAGAGGGCAACCCAGTCACAAAATCCACGGCAATGTGGGACCACGGCCGACCAGGGATGGGAAGGGGATGGAGGAGTCCCGATGGGGGGGAGGAGTCAGTCTTACCCCAGACACATGTCTGGCAGGTTCTAACATACTCCTGGACGTCTCGCTGCAACGTGGGCCACCAGAACACCCGCTTGACAAAGTTGATTGTCCGAGCGATTCCAGGGTGGCAGGCAAAACGACTGGTGTGACTCCATTGGATGACATCACTGTGGAGGGCGGCTGGGACGTACAGTCGGTTCCGGGGGCACCCTACTGGCACAGGCTCCTGGGACTGGGCCTGGCGGACCCTCTGCTAGATATCCCAAGTAAGGGATCCAATGACGCATGCAGGTGGCACGATGGTTTGGGGGGGGGGCTATGTCCTCGGAATCAAACTGGCACGAGAGCATGTCTGCTTTGGTATTCTGGGTGCCAGGCCGGTAAGTGACGGTGAAGTTAAATCGCTAGAAGAATAACGACCAGCAAGCCTGCCTGGTATTCAGTCGGCGGGCCGACCGCAAGTACTCGAGGTTCTTGTGGTCGATCCACACGACGATGGGGTGAAGGGCCCCCTCTAACCAGTGTCTCCACTCCTCTAATGCCAACTTAATGGACGGCAGCTCTCTGTCCCCTACGTCATAGCTCCTCTTGGCTGGCGTGAGCCGCTGAGAGAAATATGCGCATGGGCGAAGCTTCTGATCGGGGGGCGTGCGCTGCAACAGTACAGCGCCAACCCCTGAATCAGACGCATCCACCTCGAGGACAAATGGAAGCTGCCTGTCGACCTGAGCCAAGATAGATTTTTCTGTGAACTGGCGCTTTAATTTGTTAAACGCCAGTTCAGCTGCCTCAGTCCACCAAAAGGGGACTTTAACAGAGATCAGCTGCATCAAAGGCAATGTGATCCCACTGTAGTTCCTGATGAACCTGTGATGGAAGTTTGCAAACCCAAGGAAGCGTTGGAGCTTCCTGCGGGAGTGGGGTGTTGGCCAATCTAACACTGCCTTTATCTTGGCTGGGTCGGCAATCAGCTCCCCCTCAGCCACGATGAAGCCCAAGAAGGTGGTGGATGGTGTAGAGAACTCACACTTCTCAGCTTTAACATAAAGCTGGTTCTCCAAGAGCTGCTGTAAAACGGTCCTTACGTGGACCTCATGTTCTTCTGGTGAGTGGGAGAAAATGAGAATATCATCAAGATAGACAAACATGAATTGATAGAGTATATTGTGGAGGACGTCATTTATTAACCGCTGGAAGATGGCGGTGGTGTTAGTGAGCCCGAATGGCATCACTAAGTATTCGAACTGGCCCTGGCGTGTTTTAAAGGCCGTCTTCCACTCATCGCCCTCGCGAATGCGGACCAAATGATATGCATTCCTAAAGTCTATCTTGGTGAAAACCCGTGAGCGGTGAAGGAGCTTGAACGCTGAATTGATCAACGGCAGAGGGTACTTGTCTTTGATGGTGATAGCGTTGAGCTCCCGGTAGTCGATGCACGGGCGCAGTGAGCCATCCTTTTTACCGACGAAGAAGAACCCGGCCCCGAGTGGAGCCGAAGATGGCCGAATAAGGCCGGCATTCAGCGACTCCTTAATGTACTGCTCCATTGCCTCCCTCTCAGGGCCAGACATACTATACAGCCGGCTGGACGGCAGCCTCGCCCCCGGGATGAGGTCTATAGCACAGTCGTAAGAGCGGTGAGGTGGCAGCGACAATGCTCTTGACTTGCTAAAGACCTCGCCCAAATTGGAATATGCCCAAGGGACGAGGCTGAGGTCCGGCGGCTCAGCCCGAGAGGGAGGAATAGACAGCTATGAGGAGCATTCGGCTGAACGCATACAGTTGGCAATACAAAATGGGCTCCAGGCAGAGATGGTGCTTTTGGCCCAATTGATCATTGGGTTATGCTTCTGGAGCCACGGATAACCTAGAACCACCGGGGACGATGAAATGGGGAGAACCAGGAACGATAGTTCCTCCCGGTGGTTCCTGGAAAGAAGGATGGATATTGGCACTGTGCTCAGGGTGACCACCGCAACCTCGCCGCCAGATATAGAGGTGATTCTCTGATGTAGGGCAATTTATGTGTGGGAATGCCCACCTGCTTAACGAAAACAGCAGACACGAAATAACCCTCCGACCCCGAATCAATCAGCGTCATAACCCTCTTCTCAACCCCCCAGCAACTGAACGAGGGCCGAAATTGAAAAATTGCCAGGGGGAGTAGATTTGGTCCCGCCCGCCAGACCCCCCATGGTTACTGATGGGGCAGGTCTTTTGGCCGCTGGTGGCACTCGTCCAGACTGTTGTTGAGTGAACCACATTACATGCACGCGCCAGCCCTCTGCCTTCGCCGACGCTCGTCATCAGTTAGGCTCCGAGAGAGCGCCATCGGTTCAGGCGAAGAGCCGGCGCCGCCAGTGCCAGTAACCGCTGTGGATATGCGCTTGGCGCACGGGCGAGGGATGGGGCCGCGCTCATTTGCGCGCTCACAGTACCGATTGTCAAGCCCTACCGCCTGATCTATAAGGCTGTCGAGCATCTCCGGGACAGGATGAACCGCCAGATCATCAGAGTTGGTCGTTCAACCCGTGGAGAAACGCGTTACGTAAAGCAGTCTCGTTCCACCCCGACTCGGACGCCACAACCTGTAACTCCACCGAGTACTCGGCTGCCGACCGGGTACCCTGGAGGAGAGTCATTAGGTGGCTCATTATGTTGCTCTGACGCTCGGTCTGGCCAAACGCGCAAGTGAAAGCGGCCACAAACTGGTCAAACGTATAACGGTGCCCTTTGGGGTTGTCTAGAGTGGACAGAGCCCACTCCAGGGCTCGATTCCTGAGCAACAGGGTGAAAAACTGGATCCTAGCAACATCCCCCGGATACTCCTCCCCGACCTGCTCCAGGTACATTTGCACTTGAAGAAGAAAAGGCTTGCACTTCCCCACCTCCCCCCATGTACGGGGAAGGCATGGGAACAGAGGTGGTATGGCGCACCGCAGTGCGCGGAGCAGGCTGGGGGGGCGTAATTGTGGGATGTGCTGCAGACCACAGCGTCATCATGTTGGACACCTGCTGCATCAGCGCAGTGAGCTGCTGCTCGGTTGCCGCTAGGCAATCCATAGCGGACTGCTCCTGCGGTGAGGCACTGGCTGAGCTACCGTCCTGGTTGGCTCGTTCTGTCATGACGTATTAAGTTTTGACAGCTCACGCGCACGATGCCAAACACAGGATGGAACCGCACAGAAGGGCACGTTTGACATTTTTATTAATAGCAAAATACAAAAGCACACAGCTACAGAAAGAGCCACTTGCCAGGGGAAAGGACCTGTGGAGAGAAGATGAGAGCCGTGAGCTGAGGAATGGAGTAAGGGGAAATGGGTGAGCCAAATTACCACTTACTTGGGAAATCCAGAGAGGACCGGCAGGACTCAGCGGGGAATAGACGAACCAGTAGGGTAAGGAGGAGTAGTGGAGCTGAATATGCCTGACCGGGGGAATGAGATCGCTGAAGCGCAGTGTGGTGGGGCAGGAGAGCGCGCGCAGTCCTGGTGACACACATACACAGTGGCAGCAACCTGAGAATGAGAAGAGAATAAATGTTAACGACGTGTTAACGGTTAAATTTGCACACAGCTTGCCTGAATACGGGCAGTATACCCAGACGAGCCAGCGTAGACTGCGCGGAGGAGACCTCCTTAAGTACGCTGGCTGATGAGCGGGTGCAGGTGTGTCTTCTGCCTCAGGTGCTGAGACTGGAGTTGGAGAAGATGAGACCGGAGAGGAGGGGCGCGCTCCCACTGCCCATGACAAAGATCAGCGTGGGACTTGAACTTGCATCTTGTTGGTGTCATTGGTTGAAACCACAAAACAGTAACCGTCCACCATCCCCTGCCCACCAACTGAATGAATGTTGGAAGGCTGCCTAAAATAAGCGTTCTGCTCATGTGCAGTGAGTATGGCATGTTCTTTGTTTTCTATGCATTTGTGCATGCGCAGTGAGCGAAGGCATGGACCCTGTTTGTAAAACGTATCCAGGTATGTTTTATTTTTGTTTTACGTAAAAAAGCACATTTTTTGAGGGGTGGAAAACATTCTTTTGGTACGTTTTTTTTAGTGAGATCGGGTTAATACATACTGTAATATACAGCTCTAGAAAAAATTAAGAGTTCAAACAGACCACTGCAAAGTTATCACTGGTTTTACTATTTATGCGTATGTGTTTGAGTAAAATGTACAATTTAGTTTTATTCTCTAACTTACTGAAAACAACTCACCCCAATTCCAAGTCAAAATATTGTCAGCATTTATTTACAGAAAATGACAACAAGCCAAAACAACAAAAAAGATGTTGCTTTTAAATGTGTTTTTGGTGTGCTTTTAGATCAAATAATGCAAAGAAAACAAGTTCATGTTCATTCTTAAATGATACTTCATTTTCAACTTGGGAAGAACTCAGAAATCTGTAGTTGTATAATAACTGATTTTTATTCACAGCTTTCATATTTCTTACCATGCTTATATGATCATCTAATCAGTACCTCCTTAAGTAGATTGACGTGTCCTTGTGTTGGAATTCAACAGATATTCTAACTGGATGTTGCCATACATTCAGAGATGCTAAGATTTTCCAGTGGTGTCTTATTTTTTTCCAGATGTGTGTAGGTGTGTGTGTGAGTAATGTTTGCCGATTAACGCATTAAAAAATTGACGTAGTCAGGTCTTTCCCTGAGAAGGTGTCTGTAGTGGTAACTGGTTTGTCTCAGTTTAAAACAACAGTAGGTTTTGTTTTTCAGCATTTGACTTTCCACCACACTAAACTGGTGCTCTGGTACTCAGGGTGACCTCATTCTATGTGCAAAAACTCCACTTAAAACACACACAGACGCACACAGCTGAAGTAACATCATTGATTGGGGCTGCTCGCTCAAAAGTATGAAAGGAGGCAGAGTTTCTGTCCGAATGAGCGGAGAAAAATACACTTCAATAAAAAGTGAATAAAAGATTCTAACTCTCCATTAAAGTAAGGAACTCTGAATATCAGTTAAGAACTGCTCTGTTTGTTCTTTTAAGGTTTGAGTTAATAAGGAAAGTCACCTGAAGCAGAAGCACTGACTTTGTCTTTGATTGTTTCAAAATAAAACAACAATATTAAAAATCGTAGTTTTGCAGAGAAAATCAGCTCCCTGTTTATAATCCACTAAAAAAAGAATATCACAGATTGCTAGCACATAGAATGTTTTAAATGAATGTATTTTCATGATTTGCAAGTGCTTTATGTTGCTCTTGTAGAATTTTAATTCTATTTTATTATTCTATTTTTTTTATTTAATTTCTTAAATTTTTTTTCTTTGTTTCCCCATTGCAATTTTAGATGACAGTGCAGCCAAAGTCCATTGTTAGATTCATTGTCTTTTATTTTACAATAAGGGTTTGAAAAATTAACTTGATAGTTTCAGCTCACATGAATTAATAAATAAATGCAACATGCTTCATTGTGTTCAACTATCATTCTTCACAGGAATAAACAGTTTTAAATTGAACAAATGAAAAAAAAACAAACTATTTTAACGTTTTCCAAAAAAGCTGGACTAAATTGCAGAAGTACGCCCTACTTGCTACACATACAATGCATCCGGAAGGTATTCATAGCACTTCACTTTTTCCACATTTTGTTATGTTATAGTCTTATTTCAAAATGGAATGAATTCATTTTTCCCTCAAAATTCTACACACAATATCCCATAATGCCATCATGAATTTTTTTTTTGAGATTTTTGAAAATTTATTAATAATAAAAAACTAAGAAATCATATGTACATAAGTATTCACAACCTTTGCTCAATACTTTGTTAATGCACCTTTGGCAGCAATTACAGCCTTAAAACTTTTTGAATACAATGCCACAAGCTTGGCACACCTATCTATCTGGGCTCTGGCTGGGCCACTCAAGGACATTCACAGAGTTGTCCTGAAACCATTCCTTTGATATCTTGGCTGTGTGCTTAGGGTTGTTGTCCTGCTGAAGGTCTGAGGTCGAGTACCCAGTCTGAGGTCAAGAGTGCTCTGGAGCAGGTTTTCATCCAGGATGTCTCTGTACATTGCTGCATTCATCTTTCCCTCTTTCCTGACTAGTGTCCCAGTTCCTGCCGCTGAAAAACAGCCCCACCGTATGATGCTGCCACCACCATACTTCACTGTAGGGATGGTGTTGGCCTTTTGCTGAGTGGTGCCTGGTTTCCTCCAAACATGACGCCTGGCATTCATGCCAAAGAGTTCAATCTTTGTCTCATCAGACCAAAGAATTTTGGTTCTCATTTTTTTTTGTCAAACTTTGGAATAAGTGTTTATATGCACATCAATCGGATTAACAATTGGTATAACCCACCCGTCTCGATTGGAAGGAAATTTTGATCAGAAGGAGTGTGATCGGGTCAGAATTTTCAGATTGGCATGTTTACATGAAGTATTTTTATTCCAGTCAGGCTTTTAATTTGGTTATGTGTCCACTTAAACATGGCTAGCAATGGTCTGATGTTTTCTGATTGGCTGAAAGTTTTTTTTTATCGTTAATAATGTCACAAATCCCCATGCGCCATTATACGGCGCACAAGGGAGAGAATGAAAAACCCAATTGCTGAAGTAGAAAGTGCCATTTTATTAAATGAAACCACACAATAAACAGTTCAGCTTAACCACACAAGTACAGGAAATTGAAGATGATGAACTTGTGCCACCAGACATACAGATGCCGCCTGGAAGCTCTACAGTCCAAACACGGAAATGCCTAGTGCCGCAGAACAGCTGTAGACATGGGGAGAAAGGCACTGACAACTTACAGAACTGGAGCCATCCAGGGGCTAATTCGTGCAGTCTGGTGGATGAAGCAGAGAAGCTGGGCCCGCCGTAACACCAAGGGATTTACCGAACTTAAAGTGACAGGCTGGATTACAAGATGGGGGTGAACACCAATATGTGAAGACTCGCTGCCACATATGGAGGTGAATGCTCCGACAATCTCTCTCCACAAACGTAGCGAATAAATACTTCTGCACTAACGAGGGAAGAGATTGCCGGTGCGAGGAAGCGTGGGCAGAACCTGATTAAACCCTGGTGTGCATGAATGGGTGTATGAGTGTGTGAATGGGGATGAATGGAGTATGTGTGTATGTGTGTGTAAACACCCGTGATGAAGTACAGCTGATGGCACTTAACAGGAAGAGGGGCGTGCCCAAGCTGTCAGGGAGCGGAGGCCCAATAGCTCCCTGAAGCGCCAGGTGGAAAATGGGGAAAAACATCACAATACGTCAGAACTGGGTTTGGAACAGCCAAACCCAGATTCATGACAAATAAAATCGGGAGTTGTAGTTATTGTCTCATTTTGCCTTAGGTTTATTATTAAAATTGTTGTTTGAGAAAACTACAACCTGCCAAAGTGGTTAGCAGGTGTGGCTGTCTTACCGGCCACTGTTGAAATCAACCCACCATTGATGATACCATTGGTGGGTGTTAATGTCAAGCCCTGATTGGAGGACTCCTTCAAAGACAGACAACATGACAGCTTCCTTGATATCCCCCTGGTAGATTTTTGTAGCATTTGTTGTACTCCCACTGTCCTTGAAAGAACTCCACTTTCTTTGTTTAAGGAAGTTTTGTTCTTTGGTTTATATTTGAATTAGATAGTCATATTTTCCACTTGTTTGACCTATAAGACAGTAACAGACAGTGTTTAGTGTTTCTCTGCCTGGTGGTCAGTGTTCAGTGGACCATCAGATGTTAATTATCATTGTCCAAGCACTAACGCTGGAAAAATATGCCTGATATTAGACACATATATTCCTCATCTCAGGGGGTTGCAGTTTGGCACTAATTACTTCCAGCTGTGTTTCCTCCTGTACAGTAGAAGTAGGTCTGCAGAATTACCCCGAGAGCGCCGCTACCTCCTCCACCGTTTATTTCTGAAAACCTCAAAGAGAGCTGGAGAGCTTTGAAGAGGATTCTGAATTCTGCAAGGATTTCTCTAACAGAATTTGCTGGAGTAAGACAAAGTCTCTCCTGTGCAGCAAACAGGATCATTGTGTGAGTGTTTTTAGAAGCCTTTATTTAACCACAGCATGTCGAATGAGACACTTTCATGCCTCAGTTTACTGTAGGGTGCCAGCATTAAGGGGAAAATGTTTCACAATGGGGCTCAATGAAAGGACAAAGAGGAAAAAAGATAATTTATCAAATTTGTAGAAGTTCTGCATCCAAGCTGGACAAAAAGGAAATCAAAATAAATGCAGAGACAGGAAGGGTGATGAAAACAAATGTGCACAAAGGATTTAGCCACCAATTTGACCGTAGGTTTTGTAACTGTGCATTAAACATTTAAATCAGATGAAGTTATTGAAAATTTTTCATAATACTATTATATTTAGGTTCTTAAATAATCTGATATGCCTCCAGGTATTCTTTGGCTGTTCTATATTTGTTTATGGCATTTGTAAGATGCTTCTAATTCATCACTGTACAGTAGCCACAAGGTTATACCAACCCACGCCACCATCTTCAAATAAGGTTAACCAAGACTTACTTTTTCATGTCTAACTGTAATGATGCCATGCTTGGGTCTTTGTGGTTTTACTCATTTTCTGTGTATGTATTTAGTCCTGATTTTCATCCACTATGGTTGGTGCTTTTATTTTGACAGCACAGTTTGTGACTTCCTGCTGTCAAGTTTTTTCGCAGGTTGTCACAGCTGTTTTGTGTTTTTTAATCACTTTCATTCCACACCTGATTGATGTTTGGGATTTTCCATGTTATTATTTAAGCTGGCTTGGGTGGATTATTCCTGGCAGTGACCTCGCCTTTTGCAGACAGGAATCTCCACGTCTGATTCCTGTTTTAGTCTCTGCTTCATACTCTGCTTCGTCAGTTTAGTTGTAAGTAGCCTTTCGTGGTTTTCCTTTGTTACATTTTTCTGTAGTCACCCTTTGTGGTCCATGTTAATTGCCTTTTTGTAAATCGCCCTCCGTGGCTAGTATTTGTGTTTTCCCCTTAATAAATGTGCAAACTCACAGCAAGCAATTGGTGCCTTATTTCTACCCTGAAAAGGCCCTTTATAACAGTAACAATGAAACTTCTTAGGCCCTTACCCAACTAAGCAGTTTTAAATTCACGTTACAGAGGCGTAGCCAGGAGGGGGGCAGAACCCCAACCACTACCAACATTCTGAACGCCTGGGGTGTTCGCCCGGGGCAAAGCTTTAGCTTCAGATCCCTGTCAACTACAGCCCCTTGTCAACTACAGATTTCTTACCATTTCCCCCTCAGCCATCCCCCTTCCTGGCTACACCCCTGTGTTATGGGTGGCAGTGGCTCAGGAGGTAAAGCAGGTTGTCCAATAACTGGAGGGTTGGTAATTTGAATCCCACTCTCTTCAGCTGTTTTGCTGTTGTGTCCCAGGGTGGAGTAAGTAAGTAAGTACTGCACTGCCTGCCTCAGGATCCTACGCTGTGTCGAAGAGGTTGAAGACTGCAATAGGGTCACAGTGGCACTGCTTCTTAGGGAACAGTCGCCCAACTGCTCTCCGTACCTAGTGGAGGGAATGCTGTGGTGTCGGCCAATAGGGGAACAGCTGCAGCTTCAGCAGGTGTCAGGTTGAGGTTCTGACTTGGAGCCAGGAAAACCAAGTTAACATCTGTCACCAGGGCTGCAAAGCAGTTGGAGATGTCCAAAGGAGGAGAAGTGGGCTGATTGGAGGCCCTCTTTTGGCCTCGGACTACCACTTCAGACTGGGGCTGGGCGATATAGCTCAAAAAATGTATCACAGTGCTTCACTTTTTCCACATTTTTTACGTTACAGCCTTATTCCAAAATAGATTAAATTCATTTTTTCCTCAAAATTCTAGACACAATACCCCATAATGACAATGTGATTTTTTTTTTTTTTTTAGATTTTTGCAAATTAAAAAAAAAAAAAAACTAAACTAAAAAATCACATGTACTCACATGAATGCCACATGTGAAAGTAATCACAGCCTTTGCCATGAAGCTCAAAATTGAGCTCAGGTGCATCCTGTTTCCACTGATCATCCTTGAGATGTTTCTACAGCTTACTGCAATTGGAGTGCACCTGTGGTAAATTCAGTTGATTGGACATTATTTGAAAAGGCACACACCTGTCTATATAGGTCCCACAGTAGACAATGCATGTCAGAGCACAAACCAAGCATGGGGTCAAAAGAATTGTCTGTAGACCTCTGAGACAGGATTGTCTTGAGGCACAAATGTGGGGAAGGGTACAGAAAAACTTCTGCTCCTTCGAAGGTCCCAATAAGCACAGTGGCCTCCATCATCCATAAATGGAAGAAGTTTGGAACCACCAGGACTCTTCCTAGAACTGGCCGGCCATCTAAACTGAGCGAATGGGGGAGACAGGCCTTAGTCAGGGAGGTGACCAAGAAGCTGATGGTCACTCTGTCAGAACTCCAGCGTTCCTCTGTGGAGATAGGAGAACCTTCCAGAATGACAACTATCTCTGCAGCAATCCACCAATCAGGCCTGTATGGTAGAGTGGCCAGACAGAAGCCACTCTAGTAAAAGGCACATGGCAGCCCGCCTGGAGTTTACCAAAAGGCACCTGAAGCACTCTCAGACAATGAGAAATAAAATTCTCTGGTCTGATGAGACAAAGATTGAATTCTTTGGTGTGAATGCCAGGCGTCATGTTTGGAAGAAACCAGGTACCACTCATCACCAGGCCAATACCATCCCTACAGTGAAGCATGGTGATGGCAGCATCATACTGTGGGGATGTTTTTCAGCGGCAGGAACTGGGACACTAGTCAGGATAGAGGGAAAGATGAATGCAGCAATGTACAGAGACATCCTGAATGAAAACCTGCTCCAGAGCACTCTTGACCTCAGACTGAGGCGATGGTTCATCTATCAGTAGGACAACGACCCTAAACACACAGCCAAGATACCAAAAGAGTGACTTCACGACAACTCTGTGAATGTGCTTGAGTGGCCCAGCCAGAGCACAGACTTGAATCCAATTGAACATCTCTGGAGAGATCTGAAAATGGCTGTGCACCGACACTTCCCATCCAATCTGATGGAGCTTGAGAGGTGCTGCAAGGAGGAATGGACGAAACTGCCAAAAGATAGGTGTGCCAAGCTTGTGGCATCATGTTCAAAAAGCCTTGAGGCTGTAATTGCTGCCATAAGTGCATCAACAAAGTATTGAGAAAAGGCTGTGAATACTTATGTACATGTGATTTCTTCGTTTTTTATTTTTAATAAATTTGCAAAAATCTAAAAAACTTTCTCACATTGTCATTATGGGGTATTTTGTGTAGAATTTTGAGAAAAAAAAAGAATTTAATTATTTTTGGAATAAGGCTGCAACATAACAAAAACGTGGAAAAAGTGAAGCGCCGTGAATATTTTCCGGATGCATTGTATGTGATACTATTGTATATGTATCGCGGGCGACCAAATGTACTGATACAACGAATATATTCTGTATTTTGCTCAGCCCTACTTCAGACCAAGGCGCCTCATTATTGGGCATAGAACTGAAAGAGGGCCTTGGACAAGTGGAAGGTGGTCTGTCTACAAACCTGGTGATGAATGAGGCAAAGAGAGTGGTAACGTCGAACACAGCTTTATTAGTGTAATAGTGAAGCAGTACACGGCAAGCACCCAGCAGGGTCTTCCAGCACAAGAGGAAGAGCCGATGATGACCCACTCCGCTATATAGGGCAGTGCGGTGACTCGACAGGAAGTCGGCGTCACCACACTGCACTTCACAATAAGTGTGCCAGCACATTCCTCCCCCCTTTACAAAGTCCAAAAACCACACACACACACAATCTGGACTACCGCACGACTCGCATGGCATAGTGGATTATTCTGCCACCAAACAAAACTAAAAGTCTTTATTGAAGCTAAAATATCTGCCATGCCCCTAAACTAAACATAATAACTGTGGCTGGCACCAGTTTAGCTCCAAAGCTGGCTTATCAACGGCCTCCAACCGGAGAGCTAGCTTGATGGTTCTAGCTAAGGTCAAGTCATTAGGCGCCACTAATAGCCTAGCATGCAGCTCAGCATTGCATGTTTGCTCTGCTAGTTGTTCGTGTACCATCTCATCTTCAAGCAGCCCAAAATGACACTCGCTAGCTAGCTGCCTTAAATCAAAGACATACTAAGAGATAGGCTCACCAACACGCTGGCATCTCTGGCGAAAGCAAATTCTGGCAAAAGTGAATTCTGAACAGTCACACTGTCTGGGGTAGAGAAACGATTAGCTAGCAGCTCCATGACATCCTCATATGAGTCCGACGTGCCAAGCATCCGTAGGGCCCTCCGGCCTTCAATACCCTGGGTGTGGGTGTGGGTGTGGGTCGTGGTCAGGGTGGTCAGGGTGGTCAGGGTGTGGGTCGTCTGTACTCTGATTCCTGCTGTGTGTTGGACACTTGCACAGAGAAGAAATGGCAGAAGTAGCACCAGCTGCTGCTCCGGCTAAACCAGCAAAGAAGAAGGCATCCAAGCCCAAGAAGGCTGGACCCAGCGTTGGAGAGCTGATCGTTAAAGCGGTGACAGCTTCCAAAGAGAAGAAGGGCATGTCGCTGTCCGCCATCAAGAAGGCTCTGGCTGCCGGGGGCTACGATGTGGACAAGAACAAGTCCCGCGTTAACATCACTGTCAAGAGCTTGGTCAACAAGGGAACCCTCAGCCAGACCAAGGGAACCGGGGCTTCTGGATCCTTCAAGATGGCAAAGGCAGACAGCAAGGCTAAGAAGGCCACAAAGAAAGCCCCTGCTAAAGCCAAGAAAGCCGCCGCCAAGAAACCAGCAGCGGCTAAAAAGCCCAAAGCAGCAGGAGCCAAGAAGGCTGCAGCTGCTAAGAAGTCCCCGAGAAGGTGAAGAAACCAGCAGCGGCCAAGAAGGCACCAAAGAGCCCCAAGAAAGCTGCCAAGAGCCCCAAGAAAGTGGCCAAGAAGACCCCTGCTGCCAAGAAAGCTGTGCCCAAGAAAGCAGCCAAAGCTAAAGCTAAGAAGGCAGCCCCCAAGAAGAAGTGAGCTGTCATGGCTGACACTCACATGGAAACTCAATGGAAATAGTGGAAATGGAAATGGAAATAGTGAAGCAGTCAGCATCGGATCACCCCAGGGCTGTGTACTTTCCCCCCTACTCTTCTCCCTTTATACCAACTCCTGCACCTCCTCCCACCAGTCTGTTAAGCTGATCAAGTTTGCGGACGACACCACCCTCATCGGGCTCATCTCCAACGGCGACGAGTCCGTCTACAGGAAAGAGGTGGCCCAGCTGGTGTCCTGGTGCAGCCACAACAACCTGCAGCTGAACGCTCTGAAGACAGCGGAGATGATCGTGGACTTCAGGAAAGTCACAACCCCCCTGCCCCCCATCACCATCACAGGCTCTCCCATCACCATTGTAGATTCCTTCCGCTTCTTGGGTGCCACCATCACCCGGGACCTCAAATGGGAGCCAACCATCAGCTCCCTCATCAAAAAGGCCCAGCAGAGGACGTTCTTTCTGCGGCAGCTGAGGAAGCTCAAGCTACCCACCAAGATGTTAGTGCAGTTCTATACGGCCATCATCGAGTCCATCCTCACCTCCTCCATAACCATGTGGTATGCAGGAGCCACTGCCAGGGACAGACTAAGGCTGCAGCGCGTTGTACGCACTGCTGAGAAGGTGATCGGCTGCAAGCTCCCATCTCTCCAGGACCTGTACATCTCCAGGACCCGGAGGCGTGCAGGCCGGATCATAGCCGATCCTTCACACCCTGGTCACGTACTGTTTGCCCCCCTCCCCTCAGGTAGAAGACTTCGGTCCATTCAGACTAAAACCTCCCGGCACATGAACAGCTTTTTCCCCTCTGCCATCAGACTGCTGAACATTAAGTGACTTATTGACTCTCGTGCACTATATACAGCAGCTCAACCAGACTCATGTCACTCATCACTGTTTTTCTGTTGCATTATTGACTGCACTGTGGTACCCCATATTATCTGCTACTTGCTAATTTATTTAAAACTGCCTTGACTAGTATTACTCATTATTATTATTATTGTTATTATTATTATTACTTATTATTCTACACTTATTGCATGTTTTTAGTCCTTTAGTTTTTTAGTTTATCTCTTTATCTCATCATGTTTTTAATGTTGCAGCATGGCACCGAGACAAATTCCTAGTTTGTGTACTACATGAACAATGGCAATAAATCTGATTCTGATTCTGATTCTGGACAAGAAGCGCACGTGCCCTCACCTTATTGAGCTTCCCGAGGTCCAGCGCCGTAATGTACGTTTGATAGACCTCCAACCAATGTGACCATGGCACCGGTGGCTCGCCCGGGAGCTCAAGGAAGGGACGGAGTGGTGTAACACATGCCTCCATGAGTTAATCCTCAGTCGCCAAATGTTATGTCCACAAACCTGGTGATGAATGAGGCGAAGAGAGGGGTAACATCGAACACAGCTTTATTGGTGTAATAGTGAAGCAGTACACGGCAAGCACCTAGCAGGGTCATCTGGCACAAGAGGAAGAGCCGACGATAACCCATTCCGCTATATAGGGCAGTGTGGTGACATGACAGGAAGTCAGCATCACCACACTGCACTTCACAATAAGTGCGCCAGCACAGAAGGATCCCACAAAACTGTGTCCTACAGAGCTGCACCATCCGCAGGAGACTTTTTGGTCTTCTGAGCGACCATGACAGATGTCAGCAGCAGAAGACGAGTCACAAAGCTGGAAAGCAGTAATTTCTTTCTCTGGAGTTCGTCAGACAGCTGTCAGACATCCTGTTTAAGGTCAGCAATCTGTTTATATGCCTTTTGCAGCAGGGTGTTGTCCTCAGAGGTCATTCATTTGATGTACTGAGGCAGTATCTGGCCTCTGAGTCTGGCTTGAGATTTAGTGACTGATGTAATAGATTGCTAATGTTCTTGATTCAAGTAAAAAAAAACAATATAGTCACAATATAGTTAAGAATGATTGATTTTTAAAATATCAGACATAAAAATCAACCAAAAATAACCAAAAAAGTGTAAAATATCATAGAAATGTAAAAAATGTCTCAGAGCGCCAAAACAAGTCATACAGATGCTGACGCATCTTTACCCACTTTGTGTCCATGACACTGGGTATGAATGTGTATAAATGTTTGGTAATGGTCAGCGAGGCCACTGGCTCAGATTGGCAGCTACGTTTTCGTCAGTCTGCCCCAGGGCATCTGTGGCTACAGAGGTAGCCTACCACTATCCGTGTTTGTCTGGAATGAATGAATAATGGACTCACTGTAACCACTTTAAGATGTCCCTTGACATGTAAAGCGCCATATAAATTGAATCCATTATTATTATTACAAGTCAAAAATGAATGAAAACAAATTTGTTTAAAAAACTGATTTTTAAAAATTAAAAAAATAAATTTGATACGTACCTGCATTTTCCCATTACAGATAAAGATTTCACTTTTCATGGAGCAACTGTTGCATCAAACAGCCAATGCCCTCAGTGACAACAAGAAAATGTATCTGACAGAAAGGCACCAACTGATGCCCTAGAATGAGAAAGGTCTTTCTGTTATTAGTTCAGTACTTGGAGTGAAAATCATTTTTGTTTATTCTTCATAATTCCACAGACGTCTGTTACTGTATAAACAGTTGCTTCCTCACATTCTTCATTCTTCCAGTTACAGAGCTGCTGATAATGGTTTTAGTGACAAGAAGGAACTGGGATAATTGAATCAAGATTAATTTATATAATTCTCTTGTGGATTTGAAGAAAAAAAAAAGCTGCATCTCCAGTGTGGTTATATTATTGAGGCTTTTATTGTGAAGTGTGATGTAGTGGTGGCCACTTCCTCTTCCGCCATTGCACTGCCCTATAAATACCAGCGGGCATGAGTGATGATATAGAGAGAAGTACGTGGCGGTAATGCACCTGTAAGCTGGTTGCCAAACGCCAATCAAATCTAAAAGAAGAAGAAGTATTCTGCTCTCTTTGCCAATGCCCCTGCCTGGTGGCTGTTGTGTGTCCAATATATCAGTAAAGCTGAGTTCGCCCATTCACCTGGCCTCATCATTGTGCAAAGGTATTTACAGACATAAGACCCAGTAGCCAGGTAAGGGCAAACGTGGCTACTCTTGAAACCTTTAAAGTCACACTCTGCCAAAAATCAAGTTTTTTTTTCTTGTTAACATGTCTGTAATGTGTTTTTATGACTTACAAGACATATCAAGAGCTAAATCACTTAAATGCCTCATGTCTCTGTTTTTTTGCTTGAAAATTTCACTTAAGCACTGCCCTCTGAAAAAAGGTGAATTTAGACAGACCATTTTTGGTGACATAAGACTTACCCTGTATTTACACCGACTCTGGATGCAGTCTGCTACAGATGCAGTGCGGACAGAGCCTTGCGGCAGTCCCTACTCACACGTTTGTGTTTTGGTTTGGCACAGATCAGAGCAGAGTGTCAAAATACAAGACTGCTTGAGAATTATACAAAATAACGCGAGATCTCAAGAAAGACCCAAATGAGAACCAATCACTATCACGTGATAACAACAAGGAAGTGTGATGTAGCAGCTCACCACCTGGATTTTTGTGCTCTAATAATACATAACTAGCCCATTCATTTTAATTCTTTGAAGTGCTTGTATGTTATATCAAAGTTTTTACCTTCTCTGACTGTGGTCAAGGAGTGGACCTCAGAAAATAACGGACAATCCTTAAAGAGTTTGTGACATAATTCAACCAAGACATCATTAGAAAGAAGAACTACTGTGTTTTTATTCTGTGTAGACAAAGAAATTCAATAAAATTTTGTTTCCATATACTACCATAAATTACATCGTGATGCAGACTATTGTGATGTTCGTTTGTTGAAATTGGGTCAAACGGTGACCCCATTTTGTGATGTAATGAGGTGAACCAAAGATGTAAACAAGCATGGCTGAGTACACTGAAGCGGAGGAAGTTGTGAGCGATTTCAGCGAAGATTTGAGCGATTTGTTGATAGTTTTTGAGGAAGAAGCAGGATCGAGTGATGAAGAAGAGGCGGGTTGGTTCTAACGAAGGACTGCAACCCTATTTATTTCAGGAAGCGATGATGACTCCCACGTTTCAGAGGATGAAGGGTCTGACGGTGAAGGGTTTGAGATGGACTTCGGTCGCCTCCAAAACACTGAATGGTAATATACAGATAGATCTAAATTTCCCCCATCTAGTGTTTGGGGAAAAAAAATGCTCAGATATTCAGTTTCGGTTGGCAATGAAATTTATAAAAATGAAAACTGCAAAAAGTAATATAACGTTTTTCAACACAAAGTCGTTCCATTTGGAGTAAAGTCAACACTCGGCTTCAAAATTCATAGGGGAGGATTTTACTTTTGGTGGAAAAAATATAATAAAATCACAATTGCCTTATGTGGAAAAAAAAAATCAACTACACAAACTCTTTTCCAGGCGAGTTTTGACACTGTTGCTTCTCTGCGCTGTTTTGATATGGGCGATCGTCTGCATCTCTGCGCTATTTTGATATGGGCGATCGTCCGTATCTCTGCGCAACAATCGTCTGTATCTCTGCGCAGTTTTGATTTGGGTGATCGTCCGGAAAAGAGTTTGTGTAATTGATTTTTTTTTCCACATAAAGCAATCGTTTGTTAATCGTTTGGTTTACAGAAATTTTGGCTTCATTTTTTTTTTTTTTAATTTCCCCGATCGGGTGTTCGGGGAAATAAAAAAAAAAGCAGCTCAGATATTCAGTTTCGATAGGCAATGAGATTTATAAAAATGAAAACTGCAAAAAGTAATATAACGTTTTTTTACACAAAGTTGTTCCATTTGGAGTAAAGTCAACACTTGGCTTCAAAATTCATAGGGCAGGATTTTACTTTTGGTGGAAAAAACACAACAAAATCACAATCGCCTTATGTGGAAAAAAAAATCTCGTTACACAAACTTTTCCGGGTGAGTTTTGACGCTGTTGCTTCTCTGCGCTGTTTTGATATGTTGAGATTGTCTTGAGCTGTGGGTTTTTGTTTGAAAACCGTAGGTATGGCAGTTGGTTTTAGAACCCATTTGTAACGAACTTTCAAGCCTAAAGATTACTGTATAGCAGGTGCCTCCTCAAAACTGTCTGCAGTGAAATGATCGCTACAGAGTGCAGAAGATGGTGTTGTTTGCCATTTGTCCCTTGTTCTCTGTACTTGCTTCGCCCATTTTTTAAGAAGATCTGGATCTTTTGGGAACGAGAACAGGCTTATTCGCTCACTGGAGCAATTAGAACACCCAGCCGCCACGCAACGTTTCGGCATTTCTTCGCTGATATAGAAGCTAAACAGCTTGTTTACATTGACAGCACATGGATCAGCCGAGAGGAACTTCACCTCATGACGTCATATCCGGAAACAAGGCGAGTCTCAGGAGATCGCGTTAGTGCAACATGGCACTAAATTTGAATTCACTTGGAAATATTTTTGCACTTATTTAGCGTTCTAAGTCAAAAGAACCAACTATATGGACAACTGAAGATAAATTCATACTGAATATGATCCATAGTTCCTAAATCATATCACAGACACTTTAAATAATTTCTAATGATTTTTACAAACAGCTATTAAATACCATGCGATACCGTGGCATTTCCTTGCGGACTGGATCCGGCATCTGTCAAAAATAAACTCCTTGTGTTTCATTAGCAAACCAAATCTGACGAGACGGATTTTTTCTGCAGTTGTCTGGACATGGTGGGGATTAGAAAATTGACGAAAATGGGAACTATTTGCTGCAGAGTCCGGATCATAGCCGAAATGGACCAGATCCGGAGTCAGTGTAAATCCAGGGTAACACCGGGCTGGCACTTTTGTAGTATTGAGCCAGTCAGGACTCTCTGGCCGAACTAAAGTTAGCCTCCATGGCCAGTTAGCATTTTTGGGCTAGCTGCTTTGAAAACTTGACCCAAATTAAGATGGGTTTTACCATTAAACTGCTTTTAAGGACCAGTTTTAGTCATTATCCTGGGCCACTGTGCATACAATTGGGCATGTCCTTCAACCGGTAAGTCTTTTTATCACAACGTTCATGCTGTGTAATAGCACTAGCAACTATTAGCCTTGTGGTATGTGGGTTGAGTCTAGTCACCAATTCTGGCATCTGAAGTGGGTGGGGGGTGAAAAGATTTTGACACAAAACTGTAAATGAAAGTTGTTGTTTTTTTTGTTTTGTTTTTTTAGAAAAAAGGGCATAAAATTTTAGACAGTGTAGATTTGTTTTTATTGGGGATTTATAGCCACTGAAGTGCATCCTTTAAGGGAAAAAACTGACTTCAGGTGAAAACACCTATATTATTTCCTCAGAGGAAAGAGGAAGCGTTTTCTCTCTTTTTGAAATAAAAGGTCTTATACTGTAAGTAAACTAATGTTTCTGCCAAGGCCTCTTTAGCCCCAGCGCACACTGAACTGAAATTTCTCCATCATGGAAACAAACCAGAGGTCAGCCAGCAAGCAGATCTCCCAGACTGAGATCCTTAAAGCATTTGGCAAAACCATTTCCTGTGTTTTGCTTAAATCATGAAAACAAATATTTACTGTGATCCATGTTTATGCAAAAAAACATTTTTTTTTAAATTACAGGCTGACTCAAGCTCACAAGAAAATAATACTCAAAAGAAAAAAATAATTTTCAGCAAAAGAGTTTACGTGGGCACAAGAGCAGTTTGCAGCAGGTCAAGAACAAAACTGAGGGAGTAAGTGTCATTTCCAACATTCACGGATTTCGCACCAGGGATTTGTTCTCCCTGGTTTAGACTGCCATGGTGGAGTTCTACCATAACGTCTTCACTCATGTGAGAGGAAACAAAGGCTTCAACACAATGCTTGCCCACCACAGATTTGGCTGCCTGAGTCTTTGTATTCTTACCAATGATGACATCATACTTTAAGAGTGTCTATTTTGATATATTGGCAAAGAGCGTTCACTGCTCCAGCCAGTTGGAAGAAGAGCTGGAGAATGTCCAGAGGTTCACCAGTAGATGACCTTCCACAGGATCTCATCGTTGTAAATCCAAATCAGCAAACATTTCAAAATATATTGTAATTTTTTTTTAAACTAAGTATAAAAATTCTGCAACTTTTAATAAAAAAGCATCACTAGATCATGGATATGGTTTTGTTAGTTGTCGTGAAGACAAATGACTTGTTTGATTTGGTCATTCCATATTTTTGTTTCAAGGTCATTCATCCACCTGGTCTGATCCAAGGTCTCCTCCTGGTAGAATATGCATAAAAATCTGCACTAGGAAGCAACAACTCAACTGCTCCTTTAGATGTTGAGGAGCACTGATCGTATTCTGAGTCTCTCTTGGATGCCCCAGCTTCTCTTCCTCTTGATAAAGCTGAGCCCAGTCACCATACATGGCAGCCTGCTTTGGTTCACTCACCATTCAGTTCAAATTGAAGACTGAAAAACTGGTAAAATTTGCCCTGAAACTGATAAGAAATAAAGATTATCAGTTCCTCCAACTGATATATAAGAAAAAATTAGTTCATCAGGCTCACAGAATTGTAAAAGATCCATCCCATAGAATGCTTTACCCTGAGTATGAGTTATTACCCTCAGGGAAAGGTTAGAGAGCACCATCATCATCATCATCATAGCAGTCTGGGGCGGCAATGACTGTTCATTTAGGTCTGATCAGATTCCTCTACGCAGCTCTGTCCTTCGTCCTCCACTGTCAGGAGCTCCAGCAAGGCAATACAAAACCAACCGCTATTAGCTCTTTCCTTCTAACATTGCTAGCACTATTAAATAAGAAAACAGTTCAGTTGAACAGGTCTTGGGTCCCATTCTCCTAGCACTGAAGTAATTATTTTAACTGTTTTAATAGTCATTATTCTTATCTTGTGATGTTAGCTAGTTTTTATTCATTCGTCTTCAACCATCTAAACCTTTTCAGCTTTTCAGGTTGCATGGGGGGGGGGGGGCACCATCTTTGGCCAAGAGGCAGGGTACACCCTGAACGGATCGCCAGTCCATTGCAGGGCTGACACAGAGAGACAGACAACCATTCACTCTCACATTTATACCTTAGTGCAGGGCTATTCAATTACAAAATCAGTTGAGCCACAATTTGAAATCAAGACAAGTAACTGGGCCACACATCTTCAGCGATCAGTTGAATGACAAATTTCAAACCAACATAGATCAATATGATGAAAAATATGCACTTTTTATTCATTGTCTTAGCTTTAAATGTGGGCTTGGCACATGACAAAGGCACATCAAAAGTGCATAAAAACACAATAACAGTGCTGGGGTTGAGAAGAACTTGAAGTAGTAGAAATACTTTTCCTCTTGAACCACAATTAAATAAAATAAAAAAAAATCTCTAAATAACCATTTTGGTCACATCTTAATCAGACATACTGTATCTCAAAGTGCATAAAAACTCAATGTGCACTGTTAGTAGCATTAACATTTGTTTCCCTTTTGAAATAAAATATACTATATCCTGGTCATAACTGACCTTGGCACATCACAAAGTGCATTTAGCGGAATAAAATATGAACTGTCAAACATTTCAGTGAACAAACCCCCCAAGAAAAGATTGATAACATTAACAAACATTGCACATCCACTATTGTGGTTTGTTTTGTTTTTAATCACCACATGTGTGAGTAGGAACCTCTTTTTATAACTACACATTCCATTACACAAACATATCAGTCAACCCAAAATTTCTAGTAGAGTTAAGGATGTAAAAAACACCCACTTAAAAACTTGAGTAATGACTTCAGTCTTGAAAGTTTGAGGTTTTTCTCCAAAATTTATAACAATTTTCTTAAAGTTTTCTACTTTTTTCTGTAAATTTATCTAAATTTGAAACCATTTTCCTCAAATTTGTAATTTCCTCTTGTAAAATTGACTTTTCGTGTACATTTCAGACTTTATTATATATTTGTGGATTTTTATAGCTAATTTTTGTTTATTTTTTTTAAAATAAAATGATAATTTTTTAATAAATTTGAAACAGATTGTGGTAAAATTTTGACTTTTTTCCTTATACAATTTACACTTTTGACCATAAGTTTGGAGAGCCAGAACAGAGCAATAATTTAATTCTGATTTCAAAGAAAAAAATATTAATAAATTTGTATTTAATTAAATAAATTAAACTTAAATTACTAAAGATGCAGTTATTTCTGTTAAAATATTTCTATATATTTATAGTTTTTGTGTATTCTCACCACCCAGCCAGCAGGAAAAAACCTCCCTTATTTTGAAATCCAAATGTTGGCACGTTTAGTTTGTCTGAAGGCTGCTGATGGATTAAAGTCATTGACTTCATGAATTTCGGTCATCTTAACTTGCCAGGTACACAATATCCATCCATCCATGGATGGATGGATGGATGGGTGTGTAGTAGCTGGTGAAGTCAGTCCTAAGCAATTTAGTCACTCTTGCCTTTCCCTGCATACAGTATGAAGTCTCACCACACGTTTGCTAAGGCGACTCTTCATTATTATTATTCATTATCCCCCCGACCAACAGTGATCTTTATGGAGTTTGCATGTTCTCCCTGTGTCTGAGTGGGTTTTCTCCGGGATTTCTCCGGTTTCCTCCCACATGCCAAAAACATGCAAGTTAGGTTAATTGGCATCAAACTGGGGATTCTAAATTGTCCTTAGGTATGACTGTGAGAGTGAATGGTTGTCTGTCTCTCTGTATTGGCCCTGTGATGGACTGGCGATCCGTCCAGGGTGTACCAGCCTCTCGCCCAAAGATGCTGGGATAGGCTCCAGACCCCCCGCGACCCGAAAAAGGATTAAGCGGAAGAAGATGAATGAATGAATGAATTATTCCAGCGGGTTAAAACCACCATAAATGCCTCCACTGCTTACATATCTCTTCTACTTTTTTCTGTGTTTAGAGTACTTTAATAAGCTGATGTTTCTGTCACACAGCAGTGCAGGAAAACCTCTGCCTGCCTGACTGAAACGCTCACGTGGGTGGGGCGCTTCTGACTCCGTGCGGATGACAGTCACGCGCGTTGTTCGTGTGCACGAAATCCTTCATATTTTTTTTCTTAAATTTATATTTCCTTGGCGTGGCCTGGGACACTCAGAAGTTAGTTTTGGGCCGTATGTGGCCCACGGGTCGCTAATTGAATAGGCCTGCCTTAGGACAATTTAGAATCCCCAGTTGATGTCAGTTAACCTAACCTGCATGTCTTTAGGCTGTGGGAGGAAACCCACGTAGACATGGGGAGAACATGCAAACTCCACACAGATGGTCAGGGGGTGGGATCGAACCCACACCCTTCTTGTGGTGCTGCCACAGTGCTGCCCTGGTTTTTATTACTTTTGTTTTTATTATTAATGTATTTGTCTGATCTGATTTTTATTGCTTTTATCATGGATTGATTAAATTGCACATCTGATTTATACTAATCTGTTCTTTTATCCTTGGCACTGTGACAATGGATGAATGTTACATAGTGCAGTGCTTTATTTTATTTTATTTTATTTCATTTTTAGGCAAGGATGGTACAAATTGATTACCCAGCCACAGGGGGAGCACAGGCCAGTGTACTCCTTGTGGCGGTCCAGAGCCCAAATAAATGGCGAGGGTTGTGTCAAGAAGGGCATCCGGAGTAAAAATCCTTGCCAAATCGACATGCGGATCATAATGATATCAGGTGATGACACACTGTGGCAACCACGAAAGGAAGAAGCCGAAAGAAGAGGGAAGGGTACAAATATACAGTATAATATATAAATTTAACTCAGTTCCATGCAACTAGTTTGTCTTCAGACATGGCGGGAACATCCCACTCTTGCAGACTGTAAACCCTTGTGACTGGGTGTTTGTTTGTTTTGTTTTTTTAAATTTGTGACTGAATGTGAATGCAGCAACGTGCATCACTGCTGTTCAAGATGAACTTCCCATGTGGGACATTAAAGTTTCTTTTATTATTCTGAATACAGAGAAAGCTTATTTCAGTTCTCTGTATCTTGCAGCTCATTATTTCTGTTACTAACCAAAGTTCATGGCTGTATCCAATGACTTAAGGAAAGTTCAGACAAAATGTAAAGCTAATTTTTTACACGGCATGATTACATATTATCTCAGTGTATATACACAAATTCAGACATTCTTGAGATTTCATTGTTAACAGAGTAAAAGTATCAACACTGGAGAGTAGTTTGAAAATGAGACTGCCACTCACCTGCAGACAGATGGACCGGAACTCTGCAGGTTGTTATCCACCCACATACAGGGGTGTGAAAAAGTGTTTGCCCCCTTCCTGATTTCTCATTTTTTGTATGTTTGTCACACTTAAATGTTTCGGATCATCAAACAAATTTAAATATTAAACAAAGATAACACAAGTAAACACAAAATGCAGTTTTTAAATGAAGGTGTTTATTATTAAGGGTAAAAAAAAAAAAAGAAAAACTAAAACCGACATGGCTCTGTGTGAAAAAGTGATTGCCCCCTTGTTAAAAGATAAATTAGCTGTGGTTTATCACATCTTTGGAAAGCTGAGTTCAATTTCTCAAGCCACACCCAGGCTTGATTAGTGCCACACCTGTTCTCAGTCAAGAAATCACTTAAATACAACCTGCCTGACAAAGTGAAGTAGACCAAAAGAGCCTCAAAAGCTAGAAATCATGCTGCGATTCAAAGAAATTCAGGAACAAATAAGAAAGTAATTGAGATTTATCAATCTGAACAAAGGTTATAAAGCCATTTCTAACGCTTTGGGACTCCAGCGAACCACAGTGAGAGCCATTATCCACAAATGGTGAAAACATGGAACAGTGGTGAACCTTCCCAGGAGTGGCCGGCTGACCAAAATTACCCCAAGAGTGCAGCAAAGACTCATCCAAGAGGTCACAAAAGACCCCACAACAACATCAAAAGAACTGCAGGTCTCACTTGCCTCAGTAAAGGTCAGTGTTCATGACTCCACCATAAGAAAGAGACTGGGCAAAAATGGTCTGCATGGCAGAGTTCCAAGACGAAAACCACTGCTGAGCAAAAAGAACATAAATTCTCATCTCAGTTTTGCCAGAAAACATCTTGATGATCCCAAAGACTTTTGGGAAAATACTCTGTGGACTGATGAGACAAAAGTTGAAGTTTTTGGAAGGTGTGTGTCCCATTACATCCGACGTAAAAGTAACACAGCATTTCAGAAAAGGAACATCATACCAACAGTAAAATATGGTGGTGGTAATGTGATGGTGTGGGGCTGTTTTGCTGCTTCAGGACCTGGAAGACTTGTTGTGGTAAATGGAAACATGAATTCTGCTGTCTACCAAAGAATCCTGAAGGAGAATCCATGTATTCGTGACCTCAAGCTGAAGCACACTTGGGTTCTGCAGCAGGACAATGATCCAAAACACACCAGCAAGTCCACCTCTGAATGGTTTAAGAAAAACAAAATGAAGACTTTGGAGTGGCCTAGCCAAAGTCCTGAATCCGATTGAGATGTTGTGGCATGACCTTGACCTTGTGGCATGTTGTGGCATGACCCTGAAAAGGCAGTTCATGCTTGAAAACCCTCCAATGGGGCTGAATTAACAACAATTCTGCACAGATGAGTATGTGGCGGCATGATATAATAAGGAGCGAACTGTGGTTTAAAATTGGGTTTTATTTATCATTCCGCCATCATAAGAGCCGCTCCAGTGCTGTGAGATGCGCACTGGAGCGAGCCCTCAGCAAACAGCAATGCGTGTAGTCAGAAGCAGTAGTCAGAGAGAGAGAGAGTTACAGAGCAATCTGCAGTTTAAATACCCCACTACAGACAATGCATGAATGGCACATTAACATCACAGTAAACGGCCGGAAGGCAATGGGACATTTGCATCACAGTACAGAGCAGGAAGGAGCTAGACAAAGGGAGGCTGCCTATTGATCTCAATACACACATATCATTGTTCTGCTAATTGCTCCAGCTGAGCGCTCTGCTTGTCCGTAGGCTGTGGGGGTGACCCACAAGTAGGCCAAAATTCCTCCACCGCGCTGTAAAAGACTCATTGCCAGTTATCACAAACGCTTGATTGCAGTTGTTGTGCTAAGGGTGGCCCAACCAGTTATTAGGTTTAGAAGGCAATCACTTTTTCACACAGGGCCATGTAGGTTTGGATCCCCCCCCCCTTAATAATAAACACCTTGATTTAAAAAAAACTGCATTTTGTGTTTACTTGTGTTATCTTTGTCTAATATTTAAATTTGTTTGAAGATCTTAAACATTTAAGTGTGACAAACATACAAAAAAATGAGAAATCATGAAGGGGCAAACACTTTTTCACACCACTGTATTCCTGGTATGGAGGTGCTAATGAGGGCTAGCAGGTTAGCAGTGTAAACAACCATGATCCAAGTGCAGTTTCTGGAGGAGGCAGTGACATTTTAACAGCTGTGTTCTCCACCAGATAACTTTGAAAACCTAAACATGACTGTGTTTTGGAGATTTCCACAGCAGGTAGAAAGGAGCTAAAGAAGTTATGATAGCAATTCTTCCACATGCAACTTGCTCGAATGCGAATTCATGTCTCTTCGCATGTTTACACTGAGTTAAGATGTAATGGCACCGCATGAAAAATTCATGCTTTTCTGTTTGATCTGAACACACCTTGGCTATTGACTGGTAAATCAACATCTTAGTGCACAGATCTCTCTTCTCTCATTGTTGAAATAAGTGAACTTCCACTTGTGACAGAAACCCATCTCTAAGTGGCAGAGAACAATTCACCCTTTTTCCCAGCTGAGGAACATGGACTGGGAGGAGGTAATTTTCACTTCAATTACTTCGCTACAGACTGTTTTAGTGTGAGTGGGAGGTTGCCCATTTCCCTCTAAAACCAATACAGAGATACTTTTACACACTTTTATTACCTGTAGAATTGACTACTGCAATGCACTGCTTTCTGGTCTTCCAAAAAAGAGCATACCTCAGCTGCAGATAGTTCAAAATGCGGGTGCACGCTTGTTGACCAGGACCAGAAAGAGTGCACACATTACACCCATTTTAAAATCTCTGCATTGGCTTCCTGTCTGCTTTAGAATTGATTTTAAGGTCCTTTTGTTAGTTTATAAAGCTCATCCCTATTTATCAGAATTGCTTTCATTCTATGAACCCTCCAGGGCCACAGGAAGTGGCCTTTTAATCATCCCGAAAGTTAAGGCCAAAACCCATGGTGAGGCATTTTTTAGCTATTATGGCCCACGCCTGTGGAATGCCCTTCCTAGAGACCTGAGGGCAGCTGAGAGTGTTGATATTTGTGAATGCAGTCTGAAGACCCACCTTTTTAACCAGACTTTTAGTTGAATTTTAATTTTATCTATTTTATTGTATTTTAGATCTTAGCCTATTTTATTGTATTTTAAATCACTTACCTTAGCACTGTAAGGGTTTGGACATAATGTGCTCATGTCCTCGCTTTATGTTCATAGTTGTTTTTCTGTTATCTTCAGGACATGAGTTCAGCCATGTCCTCATTTTTTTGTGATTATGTTTCTCTGTGCTGTGTTTATCATTTGTATTTTTGGTCCCAGTGTGCTCTGTCTGTTCAGCTCCACCCGTCCGGTGCTTCTCCATTACCCTTGATTGTTTCCCACCTGTCATGTGTTATCTTGATTATTTCCCTGTCTACATGTATGTGTCTCAGTCTGTGTCACGTGTGGTACCATTATTGTTTCTTCCGTGTTCCCCGTCAGTCTGTCAGCCCGGTTTGTTTTTGTGTTCTCAGCCCTCATGCTGCTACTTCCTTTGTCACAGTTTTGTTAAATAAATCAATGTTTGTGCACTGGACTCCTGCCTGCATTTGAGCCTGTGTTACTCACCTTGACAGAATGACGCCACCAAGAAAGGACTCAGTGGGCAGGACTGGCAGGAGGAAAGGGCCGAGTCGGAGTTCTGGAGAGGAGGATCTTGACCGGGTGGTTCGCCTTTTGGACCGGGCTATGGGTTAGTCCAACCGGTGGGAGATGAACGCTGACTTGGTGGAAGCAGAGCAGTCCTCTATTCACCGGCCCTGTTAAGACGTCGGAAGTTGGCCGAGCTTTGCTCCTGCGTCACCCAGATGAGCGATGAGCTGAACTCGCCCTTTGCCTTGCTTGGTCCAACTTGGCTTGGGCCATTGACCCCAACTCCTTCCTCCAGTGTGTCGCCTTCCGCTTTCCCTGTCATGCCTACACCGATTGTCACCTCCGTTCTGTCAGCCACGACGGAGGACATGTTGGAGCAAGAGGAGCAGGGGCAGGCAGTCAGTCCTCACACAAACTGACATCTTGCTGGATTATAAGTCCTGGCTCACTCCGGAGGTGTTATTCCCGGCATGTGAGGACCAGCCAACATCAAAAGGGCCAGCGGGGAAGTGAGCATCTAGGAACCATCACTCCGGCTGCCATCCGAGCCCTTCACTTGAGGTTTCCCCGAGGGTTTCTGCTGCCGCGGCCAAACCTTCCTTGAGTGCTTCAGCAGCAGCAGCTTTAGCAACTGCAGGATGGGAGGTCAGTGTGCCCCAACCATCCACACCTGTCTTCACACCGGCAGTGCCGATTCTCACTTCTGCTACACTGGTGCCCTGCTTGCTGCTGCATCTCAGACTGCTTCATTTGCTGCTCCTCCAGTGTCTCCTGAGACCGTCTTCACCTCTCCAGCATCAGAGTCACCAGGATCCTCATTAGAAGAACAGCAGGAGTTAAGGCAAGTACCTTTCTTTATTTCTATTACATGAGTTTTAGAGAGGGCTTGTCTTGCTCCTGGCAGGGAGACCCAGTTGCAGCTCCCATCTGCTTCTTAGCTCTCCCCACCAAGCTTTTCTGCTAGTTGTTTTGGGCAGGAACCTGTGTCTCTCCCTCCATGTCCAAGGTGCCTGCATCTGGGATGGAGGTGCACGCCACAGCTCCAGCTGTCTCCGAGGACCACGCTCCACCTCATCCACCTGCCACTCCAGAGGTCAAGGGACCTCCAACCTTCATTGTTACAGAGGTCGAGCAGTCCACTCCACCTGTCATCCAAGAGGTCAAGTAGTCCACTTCAGACGTCGTTTCAGAGGTCAGGGGACCTCCATCCATCATTCCAGAGGTCAGGGGACCTCCACCCATCGTCCAAGAGGTTGAGCAGTCCGCTCCACCCATCGTCCAAGAGGCCGAGCAGTCTACTCCACCCGTCATCCAAGAAGTTGAGCAATTCGCTCCAGCCATCATTTCAGAAGTCAGGGGACCTCCACCAGTTGTTCCAGAGGACGGGGGACCTCCACCCATCATCCAAGAGGTCGAGCAGTCTGTTCCACCCGTTAGCCAAGCAGTTGAGCAATCCGCTCCACCTGTTACCCAAGAGATTGAGCAGTTCGCTCCCCCCATCATCCAGGAGGTCAGGGGACCTCCACCCGTTGTTCCAGAGGTCGGGCAATCCGCTCCACCCATCATCCAAGAGGTCAAGCAGTCCGCTTCACCCATTGTCCAGGAGGTCGAGCAGTCCGCTCCATCCATCCTCCAGGAGGTCGGGCAGTCCTCTCCACCCATTGCCCAGGAGGTCGAGCAGTCCGCTCCAGCCGTCATTTCAGAGGTCAGGGGACCTCCACCCATTGTCCAAGAGGTTGAGAAGTCCACTCCACCCGTTATCCAAGAGGTCAAGCAATCCACTCCAGCTGTTACCCAAGAGGTCAAGCAGTCTGCTTCACCCGTTACCCAAGAGGTCGAGCAGTCCACTCCACCTGTCGCCCAAGGGGTCAAGCAGTCTGCTCCACCCATCGTCCAAGACATGGAGTAGTCTGCTCCACCTGTCGTCCAGAAGGTTGAGCAGTCCGCTCCAGCAGTCGTTTCAGAGGTCAGAGGACCTCCATCCATCGTTCCAGAGGTTGGGCAGTCTGCCCCACCCGTCGTCCAAGGGATCGAGCAGTCCACGCCACCCATCATCCAGGAGGTTGTCCATGAAATTCCACCAGTTGTCCATGAAATTGAGCAGTCTGCTGCACCTGGGCCATCCGAGCAATCCGCTTCACCTTCACCGCGTCTCAGCGGCAGTTAGCTCCTGCACTGAAGGCCCCTCAGGTATTCTATCCAGAGCTAGAAGCTCTTGTGTTACTAGCTCTTGAGCAAAAGACTCCAATGTTATCTTCTGAGTTTGGAACCTCCATGTTGTTTTCTTCTGAGCAAAAGGCTCTTATGTATGGAGCAACGGACTCCTACTTTTTTTTTTTTTTTCTGAGCAAAAGGCTTTTACTACATTTTATTCAGAGCAACAGGCTCCCATGTCATCCCTAAGATTGGAGGTTCTGGGTGGTTATTTCCAGAGTTTAAGTGTTTCTTGTTATCATCTCCAGAGCTTAAGGGCTCCACATTGTCATTTCCAGAGTCTAAAGGGAATCTGCTGTGAATTTTAATCAATAGCTATTTCAAAAGATCAAATATGATACTAGTGGTTCCGTATGGTAATTTTGGTGATGATTCCTTCTCAAATACAGGCGAGTTTCAAGTCATTGCTCTGTCAGTCAGTCATGGTCAGGGACATCTTGCCTCCTCCATGGGCTATTTCAGCACCGGTAGTGACGCACAGTCGTTGCTTTGTGTGATTGACTGGGCTACAGTATAGCAGTCAACAAAGTTTTAACGTCAGAATTTTATATAATTTTTTTACAACCATGTACAAGCAAATCTACCTGCATATAATTTAATGAAATAAAGTTCTAGTATATCAAGATTTATTCAACGTGTTCTGAATTTACTTGACTGGGAACTTGCCTGTTCATCAGGTCTCCTTCAGCTGTCGGTCCCCGGAGGTACCTGCGGATCATGCCGTCAATGAAGGCCATTTCCAAGGACGGTTTGTGCAGTATATATTCGTGCAGATTTTGCCCTGTTTTCAACTCGGATCTTGACCTGCTGAGCATCTGCTGAACACTTTTACTCATTCGCGGTAAACACGTTTACTCATCTGCGGTAAAGCAGGAATCAGCGAGTGTACATAACTTCTGGCTGGCAATGGCTGTTCCCCATTGGTTTTGACGGAACAATTTTCATGGGATAAAATTATTCAGTATACTGACTCTGGGGGGATATTTTTACTGAATAAATGCATTTTTGGTTTATAAGTAATACCTAAAGCACGGTTAATGTTGTTATAATGACCAGTACTGGGTTCCTTTAAGGGTTCCATAGTGTCATCTCCTGAGTCTACAGATTTCACGTTGTCACCTCCCTAGCATAAAGCTCCCATGATAGCTCCCGTGTTAAAGGCTCCTGAAGTCAACACCCCCACGGTGCTGTATCCATCTGTCTGGTGGGCCTTGGACTTTGGTAGGCCACCCAGTGCACTGTATTCATCCGTCTGGTGGAACTTGGACTATGGTAGGCCACCTGATATGCCATGCTCCTCCGTCTGGTGGCCTATGGACTTGGCCTTTTTGTGGTCTTGGGACACTGACAGACAACCCAATCTGTTTTGAGACTTTGGACTTGGGGTGGGCCCACAAGACTGTGTGTTGGGGTTTGGACTCTGTGGGGGGTAAACAATTGGTTTTGACTTGTTCGGCCTTGTATCCCAACACCCACCCGGTGAGGGCCTTTCTTTTTGTTGTGTTGTCATCACTTATTTTGAAGGTTTGTTGCTCTGTTTTTGACCAGATGGAAATTTAATGTACAGCGTATCGTGTTGAGGTTCATCAGTTTTGGACAAAGCCAACTATATATCTTTGTTACATTAGTGCCAGAATATGGAAATTTATGACTTGTACCTTTAGTGCTAAGTGTCTAATTTTAACTTGCTCCTGTGCCTTACACTGCACCATTTAAACTGTATTACTTTATTACGCTATATTACTCAGAATGTTTTACATGCCATTTTCAGTTTTCGACTCATTTCACTTGTGGATCTGCAGGTTCTGTTGGCTGAGCTCTGGGGGCTGTCTCATAGGTGTTCACATGCCTGCACTTTATTTCATTTTTGTTGATGTTATGCTATGAGTCATCTGGTTTCTGACCCTTTAGAGGGGGTACTGGAAGGGTTTGGACATGACTGTGCTCATGTCCTCGCTTTATGTTCATATTTGTTTTTCTGTTATCTTCAGGACACGAGTTCAGCCATGTCCTCATTTTTTGTTATTATTTTTCTCTGTGCTGTGTTTAACATTTGTATTTTTAATCCCAGTGTGCTCTGTCTGTTCAGCCCCACCTGTCCGGTGCTTCTCCTTTACTCTTGATTGTTTCCCACCTGTCATGCTTTATCTTGATTATATCCTTGTCTACATATGTGTGTCTCAGTCTGTGTCAGGTGTGGCATCATTACTGTTTCTTCAGTGTTCCCCGTCAGTCTGTCAGCATGGTTTGTTTTTGTGTTCTCAGCCCTCATGCTGCTACTTCCTTTGTCACAGTTTTGTTAAATAAATCATTGTTTTTGCACTGAAGTCCTGCCTGCATTTGAGCCTTTGTTACTCACCTTGACAAGCCTATTCTATTGCATTTTAGATCTTAGCCTATTTCATCATTTTTTGTGTGTTCTATCAATATATAAATTATTTTATTTTTTATTTAAAAGCCATACTCTGGCTCTGGTGTTCCTTCACTGTAAATTTAAGATTCATGATAGTGTTTTCCTCACATCCTGTTATATCCATGTCCTGTTTTATTCTGAACTTTGTTTTGAATGTAATAACTTTAAATTACTTCTGTGAAACCATAAGTGTGAATGGATTTGTGTGTGTGTGTGTGTGTGTGTGTGTGTGTGTGTGTGTGTGGCAATGTGGCCTGGGTGGGGCTACGGGATACATTCTTCTTTTTTTATATATATGTAAAACACTGTGCAACATTGCTATTTGTTTGAAAAGTGTGACATGGTAAATAAAGTTTGATTGATTGATTCTTGCTCAATGACAACAGCAGAGCCAAATTGTTTAAAATGAGCAAGTACGTAAGATATTCTGAGACCACCAATCATGGTGCTTTTGGCTTCCTTGCACAGAAATTCTGTAACTAAAAGTTATGATTAGAATCAATGCCAAAAGGTAACATTGGTGCCATCAAATTGGAATCAAAAATGAATTTGACTTACTACTGCCAATGCAGACTAGCCTTCCAATACTTTGGGCAGGGAGGGGACAGTACCCCTGGGCTGACAAACATGGGTGGTGGTCCCATCCTCTCCAAGAATGACAAATGGTAAGAAACTGGCTCCCAAAGTGATCCCGTCCCTATAAACTCCCACTTAAAACAGGTAAACACCTTGTTAAACTTCAGACTTACACTGTGACATAGCAAATTTGTTAATAAGAATAAAGTCTTTGAAAGAGTTAATATATAAACTGAAAATATGTTATTACAGTACAACATTTATCATATAGTACTCAATAAAAGTAATAATATGTTATGGGAGTGTGTCGAAACTTTCATGATGCAGTCTATGACTCCCTGATGAACTGGGACATAAACATGAGGCGACACAGAGGACACCTTTTGTTAGTCATCCATCTGCATGGAAAAGATAAGAACAATTAACTGGATATTTTCTAACCAGTGTCACTAATCTATACAAGGTCTGATAAAGCATTTTTATGACTCATCTGTAGAACAAGCACCTGTCTTGTGTGTGTTTCACACCAGTTAGGTGATCATTAGAATAGCTAATCATTGACTTGATTATCAGACTACCTCTTCATGTCAAAGCCAGCAGATGTTTACCTACACCAACGGCCTACTGTTTCGGTTAAATTTTTATGTCTGTAGAAGAGCTTGGAAGAACGAGGTGGTGTGATATATAAACCAAAGTTTATTATCAGCTCCTCTAACAAGTCTCATCTAAGTGCAGAAGCAGAAGCAAGAAAAGAGACCGAATACCTCCGGCTCTGTGAACTTATACTTGCACATAACAAAAGACATACATATCAAAGGCTGACATCCCTCATTATCTTAATCCCCCCATTGTCTCCGTACTCCTCCTCATGGCCCTGGGGGGTGAGGGCAGCTCCTCCGGTCTCCACCGCAGTGTCTGGGAACGTCTTTGTTCTTCAGTGGCGGTTGAGAGTCTTTGTCCTTTCTGAGGTGTGAAGTCGCCTTACATATGTAATCACCAAACATTCCCACATGCTTCAACATATGTAGATTATGGAATATATGATTAATATAGCCCACAGCCCCCCCAAACGACTAAGAAAAGGACAATAGAGAAATTCACAGTTTAAGATAATTACTATGACATACTAACTGCTATACCTCTTGCCACAGAAGAAACTTTCCAGCAGCCATGCTCCTAAGAGAGTTCAGTGGTAATCATAACAGCATAGTAAAATCACAAGTCAGTCCTAAACTGTTACAGCACAATTAGTGAACAACTGTTGAGTAGTTTGCATCAGTCCCTGTGCTGTCTGGGTTTTAATCTTCTCCCGAATCTGCTGTGGGTCCGCTTGGGCGTCCTGCTGGGACCTTCCTGTAAGGAATCTGCAGCTTGGGGAGGAGAGTGATTATTTGTTCCCTGCAGGGGGGCTGAGTCTTTTCTCTTGGGGGGTCTACCCCGCCGAGGTGCTCTCGCCAACTGTGCAGGCTCGTCTCTCAACAAGAAGGCAGGTTTAAGTCTGTCAATGCTGACTGTTTCTTTTCTATCCCCAAAATCAAGCACAAAGTGTTTATCACCAGGTTCCAGCACTCTGAATGGCCCATCGTATGCTGGGCGGAAAGTTGGTTTTAAAGCTTCATGCCTAACAAAAACGAATTCAGCGTTTTTTAGAGCTTGGGGGACAAAAACCCGTGGAAAAGAGTGATGTGCCGGTCCGGGGAGAGAGTCCGGTCCGTTGCTGCCTAAAAACCTCGAGACTGGAAGATGCCCTGGCTCTGGGTTCTCTGGTAAAAATTCACCCGGGAGCCTGAGAGGTTGTGCAAAAACTAATTCTGCTGGAGAGGCGTCTAGATCCTCTTTAGGCGCAGCACGCAACCCCAATAAAACCCAAGGAAGTTTATTTACCCAATTTGTATCCGTTAGTGAGGCTCTGAGGGCGGCCTTTAAAGACCTGTGAAAACGCTCGCATAACCCATTAGCCTGAGGGTGATAAGCGGTGGTGCGGTGAATTGTCACCCCTAAGCTGCTGGACATGGCTGACCAAAGCTCTGAGACAAATTGAGGCCCCCTATTGGACGTGATGTCCGATGGGACGCCGAAACGTGCCACCCAGTTTGTCAAAAAAACGCGAGCGACTTCCTCCGCTGTAGTTGACGCCAGAGGGACTGCCTCCGGCCAGCGCGTAGTGCGGTCTATCATTGTTAACAGGTGTGTGAAACCTTGGGAGGAAGGTAGTGGCCCCACGAGGTTGACATGAACGTGGTCGAACCTTCTAGCAGGGATTGGAAAAGGCTCCAGAGGGGCTTTTGTGTGTTTGTGTATTTTGGCGCGCTGACAAGAAATGCAAGTCTTTGCCCATTCTTTTACGTTTTTGCGCAGGCCCGGCCACACAAACTTTTCGGCGATCATTTTAACCGAGGCGCGCACACCTGGATGCGCGAGGGAGTGAATTGAGTCGAAAATACGGCGGCGCCATGTGGCTGGGACTAACGGGCGAGGTCGGCCGGTTGAAATATCGCATATTGGGGGGGCACGCCGTTGCGTAAACCCCTTTCCTCCAGCCTTAACCCTGTTGGTCCAGACAGGAGTGCGCGCACGTCCGCGTCACTGCTTTGTTCCTCTGCCATGGCTGCATAATCTATCCCTGCATGGATTGGGGCCGCGTATGTGTCCACGTTAGTGAAGAGTTCTGCGGCTGAGGTAGTATAATCTGTCTCCTCGCGCT
The DNA here is from genome assembly GCA_020510985.1 of Pholidichthys leucotaenia. Taxonomy (NCBI): domain Eukaryota; kingdom Metazoa; phylum Chordata; class Actinopteri; order Cichliformes; family Pholidichthyidae; genus Pholidichthys; species Pholidichthys leucotaenia. The sequence continues at coordinate 200,893,451 of CM035845.1, read as the reverse complement.
CTGGCGATGTCACAGCGCGGGAGAGGCAGTCTGCTACCACGTTAAGTTTGCCTGCCACATGTCGAATGTCTGTGGTGAACTCTGAAATCGCAGCCAGCTGTCTTTGTTGCCTGCCTGACCATGGTTCTGAGATTTTAGCCATGGCAAAGGTGAGCGGTTTGTGGTCTACAAAAGCCGTGAAACTCCGCCCTTCTAACCAGAACTGGAAGTGGCGGATGGATAAATGAAGCGCTAGCAGCTCCCTGTCAAAAGTGCTGTATTTACGCTCAGTTTGGTTTAGCGATTTGCTGAAGAATGCTAAAGGTTGCCAGATCCCGCTGACATGTTGTTCTACAACTGCCCCTATAGCTAGGTCCGAAGCGTCTGTGGTTAGTGCAATGCGGGCCGAGGGGTCGGGGTGAACCAACAATGTGACATTAGCTAGAGCGCTCTTTACTTCCGCGAAGGCGCGTTCGCGCTCCGGGGTCCATTCGACCGCGTTGGAAGCTTTTTGTTTTCTGAGCGCGTCATATAGGGGCTGCATGAGCTGAGCTGCGTGGGGGAGGAAACGGTTGTAAAAATTAACCATTCCTAAAAATTCTTGCAGCGATTTGACCGTTTGTGGCCGTGGGAAACTTTTTATCGCGTGGACTTTGTCTGGAAGTGGGACTGCCCCCTTCGGAGAAACTCTGTGTCCTAAAAAATCAATTTGTGACACGCCGAATTTGCATTTGGCTGGATTGATTATTAACCCGTGCTCTTCTAGCCTCTGAAAAACCATAGTGAGGTGCTGCTCGTGTTCTTCCTCAGACGGGCTGGCTACCAGCATATCGTCGAGGTAGACGAAAACAAAAGGAAGGTCACGTAATACTGCGTCCATCATCCGCTGAAAAGTTTGGGCGGCGCCTTTGAGGCCGAAAGGCATCCGCAAAAATTCAAAAAGGCCGAAAGGGGTTATTACAGCTGTTTTAGGGATGTCCTCCGCTTGAACTGGGACTTGATGATAACCGCGGACCAGGTCTATTTTTGAAAAAATGCGTGCACCCGCCAGATGCAGTGAAAAATCCTGAATGTGAGGAATTGGGTAGCGGTCATGCGCTGTCGCATTGTTTAATCTGCGGTAATCGCCGCACGGTCTCCAAGAACCGTCGGATTTCGGAACCATGTGAAGTGGCGAGGCCCAGGGGCTTTTCGAACGTTTAATAATGCCTAATTTTTCAAGCGTAGTAAACTCGTCCCGAGCTATGGCGAGCTTGGCCGCGTCTAAGCGCCGAACTTTGGCAAATACGGGTGGGCCCGTTGTCGGAATAAAATGTTCAACCCCGTGCTTAGCCACTGTGGCTGAGAATTTGGGAACTGTGAGTGCTGGAAATTGGGTGAGGAGTTGATCAAACTTACCTCCTGCTGTGGTGACGCTAGCCTGCACGGGTGGTGGAGAAACTCGGGCTGAGCAGGGAATAGAAGCAAAGGACAGTGCATTAACCAAGCGTCTGTTCGCTAGATCGACTAATAACCCATGTGCACACAAAAAGTCTGCGCCTAACAAGTTAAAACTCACCGCCGCTACAACAAATGTCCATCTGTAGTTGCGGCCGTGGATGTGGAGGTGCAGGCTTTTTTCGCCAAAAGTGTCAATGTTGGAGCCGTTGGCTGCCACCGCTCCGTTGCCCCGGGTGCCCATGGCTCGATCCGCTTGGGAGGGCATGACAAAACTTAGTTGAGCTCCTGTGTCAATAAGGAACTGCTTGCCGGTGTGTCCGTCCGTCACGTATAACAGCTTACTTTTCTCGCCGAGAACCGCTGCCGTTAACGGCTCTCGGCTTTGGCGTTTAAATTTGCAGGGGGGAACACATTTGTGAGCCTTCTCGGCGAAGCGGTGGTGGTAATAACAAACATCGCTCCGTCTGTTACGTTTTGGCTGCGTCGCTGTCACCGCGGGCTGGATCTGCTCCATGGGTTGAGGCTCGCCGTGGCTCTGGGCATCAGCGTTGAGGTCTGCGGATGCTGCTGTGGGTGTCTGTTCCCTGCAGGCGTTGACGAGTCGTTGAGCTTCGTTGGCCAGCACGCAGAAGTCTTGCTGGGTGTTGCATCGCATGTTGGCGAGCGTCCCTCTCATGTGTGGCGGCAGCGTGCTGAGGAATATGAATTGGAAGAGGAAGTTGTCATTGTCCTCCTCTTTAAGCTGCAGCAAGTCCTCCATGAGGGCTTTAGGTCTGCATCCTCTGTGGCTGTAGACCGCCAGGATCCTCTCGGCTCTCTCTTCGGCTGAGGGGACGTAATTTGCCACGATGGTTGCTTTCAGTATTTCATATTTGTCTTGGACCGGCGGCCGCCGGATTATGCTCCGCACACACCTCGAAGTGGCGGTGTCGAGTTTGGCGACGATGTGATAGAACTTCATATCGTTGGCCGTGATGCCCGCCAGTGTAAACTGGGCTTCAGCTTGTTGAAACCACGAGGCGGGGTCTTCCTGCCAGAAGTCCGGCAGCTTGACAGCGACGGCATTTGTGTAGACCATCACTGCTGTGTCCGCAGGGTGAGAATGCCTTGCCTCGGCTCTCTCAGCGGCGCTGGTGCTCGGTTGAGCCCTCTCTATCACTTCTGCCGGGGGGGAACGTCGTCCATCTGTTCCCCTGTCTGCGTGGGCGCCGGCGTCTGCCTGGGTCGCCACAGATGAGTCGATCGCGGGGGAACGCCTCAGGTCCATACTCGCGTCAGGAGTCACCAGTGTAGAAGAGCTTGGAAGAACGAGGTGGTGTGATATATAAACCAAAGTTTATTATCAGCTCCTCTAACAAGTCTCATCTAAGTGCAGAAGCAGAAGCAAGAAAAGAGACCGAATACCTCCGGCTCTGTGAACTTATACTTGCACATAACAAAAGACATGCATATCAAAGGCTGACATCCCTCATTATCTTAATCCCCCCATTGTCTCCGTACTCCTCCTCATGGCCCTGGGGGGTGAGGGCAGCTCCTCCGGTCTCCACCGCAGTGTCTGGGAACGTCTTTGTTCTTCAGTGGCGGTTGAGAGTCTTTGTCCTTTCTGAGGTGTGAAGTCGCCTTACATATGTAATCACCAAACATTCCCACATGCTTCAACATATGTAGGTTATGGAATATATGATTAATATAGCCCACAATGTCCAGCTTTGTGTTTGTCTTACAAATGCCCATAAGCTTTCCATAAAATTTGAACATTACTTATCACACCTTTGCTGTTCACTGGCAGCCACAAAGCCTTGCATTTATGTAAAGTTGTTGAGATAGCAGTCCTAAAAAAGATAAAAGAAGCTTGCCTGGGTGGCTTAAACCTAAAACAGTATGAGTGGGTGTGTGAGTCTGTTGTCTTAAGGAGGTGGAAATAGAAGATAACAGTGTGTGGATTCTTATGAAACTCAGGACAACAGGATGAGGGGCAATATATGCTTAGAAGGTGGTGGCCTTATCTAACAATTTAATTGCTCAGCAGACTCATTGCTTCATAAACCCAGTAACTTCAAAAAAGATACCTGCCAACTGTGTGCAGTTAACAGACTATTGATTTGAATAAAAAAAAAAAACACCTGACTTCCGGTTATGGCTGCCACGTAGGACGGACGTGTCTCGCTCTGCTCTGCTCCTGGAGAAAAAAAATCGGCAAATAACTCTCTCATTTGGGACAGAACGTATCCCAGCGTTTGGGCGAGGATATGTCGGCGAAGCCTAAGGCTGGAAAACCAGGAAAAGGAAAAAGCGAGCCGCCGAAACAGTCCAAATTAACGGACTTTCAGGTCTGTGACGCAGCAAACAGGGCTCCATATATGGCGGAGGAGGCTGGCAACGCTGCGATTTCTGCGGGGAATGGCGCAGATGCGCTGATGGCTGCCATGAGTTCAATGAGAGCGGACTTTTCCTCTAGATTTGATGGGATTATGACAGCGTTGGAAGGAATAAGAAAGGAATTGGGTGACTGTGTAGAACGAACGGCGCAGATGGAGCTCCGTCTCGCTAGTGCTGAAGATGACGTCACCCGTCTTCAATTAAAGGTGCGCACTTTGGAAAAAAAAAATAAATCTCTGGAAGATAATATTTTGGATTTGGAATCTCGGTCGAGACAGAATAATTTGAGGCTGGTGGGTCTTCCAGAGGAATCAGAAGGTCGGGACGTATGTTCCTTTCTGGAAAAGTGGATTCCGGAGGTGCTGGGCAGCGAGGAGTTGCAATCAGCAGTGGTTCTGGAAAAAGCGCATCGTATTGGCCCACGGAGAGATAAGGGACCGCCGAGGACCTTAATTATGAAGTTTCTTAACAACAGAGACAGGATGAAGATCTTCAACGCTGCACGAGCTAAAAAAGGAGAGATTAAACACCAGGACCAGCAGGTGCGGTTCTACCCAGATTTGGCCACAGGAATCCAGCAATTGAGGAAGCAGTTTGATCCCGTACGTAAGGAGCTGCGCAACCTTGGGATTCGTCATGGTGTAATCTATCCTGCGAGACTGCTGACCACGTATGAGGGCAGAACCCACATCTTCAAGACCCCAGAGGAGGCGCAGGAGTTCATCAAGAAGATCAAAGAAGAAGAAGAGACTGGTGGGAGCTAAGCATGAACAAAATATAAGGTAGAATAATTAAGCATTTGCACAGGCATCTGACTGACTTGAAGTAAATAGTAAGTTTACAAAATATAGATTGTATTATATATTAAAAAAAAACAAAACAAACAAAAAAAAAACTATGATGTACAAAGTTGTTAAAAATTTTGGAGTTAAGTTGGAAAACTACAGAGGAGAGTTAATGTTACGTCATTAAAAGCAGTAGAGTTAGGGTGATTGGGAGGATGAAGAAGGAGTGGCTTAGGCTGTTCCCCGTGGGTGTGGAACGGTCGATGGCTATATCGGGAGACAGAATTTTTCTTTTGATTTTGGGGGGTTTGCCACAAGTGTGGGAAGGGGAAATTTGTTTGTGTGTAGTTTGTAGGATGAATGTTCAACCACTCATGTTTTTGCTTCTCTGTATGAGCATGTTTACACTGCAAGGTAATCCCAAACTCTCTATTGATCATGGACCAAAGTGTTAATCTTAATTTAACTTCATGGAATTGCAGAGGTCTACAAAATTTAAAAAAACTTAAACAAGTTATGAATAAAATAAAGGACATGGGTTCAAGAATTGTGTTTTTACAAGAAACTCATCTGATAGAGGAGGATGTTAAAAGAATTAGGAGTAGATGGCAGGGAAGTGTATTCACCTCTTCATTTTCATCCCGAGCCAGGGGAGTTATGACTCTCATACATAAATCAGTTCCTTTTCAAGTGAAAAATGTAATTGGAGACAAATTTGGAAGATATGTAATCATTCAAGGTTCTTTGCTATTAGAAAATATAAATCTTGTGAACTTATATGGTCCCAATATAGATGATCAGAAGTTCTTTGCTAATTTATTTCTCATCTTATCATCACTTACAGGGCAACATATAATAGCAGGGGATTTTAATTGTACATTGAATCCAGGTGTGGATAGATCAACAGGACTGGATTGTACGCACATTGGATGTAGGATGACTATTAATCATTTTATGAAAGAATTGAGATTGTTAGATATATGGAGAGAAATGAAACCACAAGTTAAAGCCTATTCTTGTTATTCCAGTACCTACAAGACATTCTCACGTATTGATTATTTTTTGATTTCCACAGAATTAAGGTCCAAGATTCAAAACTGCTTTTATGATAACATCGTGATCTCTGATCATGCACCCTGTTGTCTAATATATGTAGATAAAAAATTGACAAAGGAATCAGGTAGATGGCAATTTCAGCATAAATGGCTTCAGGATGAGGAATTTGTCAAGTATATAGAAAAACAGATAGACGAGTTCTTTGACATCAATACTACACAAACATCAGCATGTGTAAAGTGGGAGGCTTTCAAAGCTTTTATTAGGGGGCATATTATTAGTTATACAGGATCAAAATCTAAGAAGACTCGAGAGGAGAGAGCTAAATTGGAACATAAAATAAAAAATCTTCAGGAAAAAGTGTATGCAGGAAGTGACCCAAGGTTGGAGAATGAATTACTGATTTTGAGAGCTGAATACGACAAAAAATCAGCGAATAGAGCTGCCTCGAGTCTTCTAAGATTGAAACAATCTTTTTATGAACAAGGTGAAAAATCAGGAAAATTATTAGCATGGCAGATTAAACAATTGGAAATTAAAACACCAATTACCAGTATTATAAGTAACGGACAGGTAGTTATAGATCCTTTAGAAATTAATAGAGCCTTTAGAGATTACTATGAAAAATTATATGATACCAAAAATGAACCTGATTTAACAAAACTAAATGGGTTTTTGAACGAACTATCTATACCGTGTATTCCAAATGAAAACAGGGAGATATTGGAGTCTAAAATTAGTCAAGAAGAAGTTGGGCTAGCCATTGATAATATGAAATCAGGAAAAAGTGCAGGACCAGATGGTCTTCCAGTTGACCTTTATAAAAAATTTAAGAATAAATTAATAAAACCTTTTTTGGAAATGGTTTTAGAAGCATTTCAAAATAATAATTTACCATCATACATAAATAATGCCTTAATTATACTGCTGCCAAAACCAGGTAAGCCCTCTAATAAATGTGAAAATATGAGACCAATAAGCCTATTAAACGCCGACCTTAAGATAATCTGTAAAATTTTAGCAAGACGAATACAAGAAATTTTACCAAATATTATTAATCGAGATCAGAATGGCTTTATAAAGGGTAGACAAGGCTTCCATAATGTAAGAAGACTATTTAATATTATCTATTTTAATAAAGAAGCACCGGATACAGCTCTCCTATCATTGGACGCCGAAAAGGCCTTTGATAGAGTTGAATGGCCCTTTCTTTTTGAAGTCCTACAAAGGTTTGGACTTGGAAATAATTTCATAAAATGGGTTCAAATAATATACAATAATGCTACAGCAGAAATCCTAACAAATAACAATATTTCAAAACCAATAAAAATCAATAGAGGATGTCGACAAGGCTGTCCACTCTCACCTTTACTGTTTACTATGGCAATTGAACCTTTAGCGATAGCGATACGTTTACATTCACAAATATATGGAATTAAAGTTGGACCAACAGAACATAAAATCTCCCTGTACGCCGATGATATAATTTTGTTTATGTCGAATCTAAAAAAATCAATTCCAACCTTGTTGAATTTAATAAAGAATTTTGGGGAAATATCAGGATATAAAATAAATAAAACTAAATCTTCAATATTAATGCTAAATGAGACCCAGAGAAATTACCCAGCCCCTGAGGTAAATCAATTCAATGTTGTAAATCAGTTTAAATATTTAGGAATCCAAATTATGCCTAAGCTAGAATCAGTCGCCAGTGTCAACTATGAAGCCTTAATGTCAGATATCAGTGAGTTAACTCAGAGATGGATGTCACTACCAATGTCGATGATCGGGAGAATCAATATACTTAAAAGTAATATTTTACCTAAAATACTTTATTTATTTCAATACATTCCCTTATCACCACCTTTAGATCTATTCTCAAGAATAAAAAAAAAGTTAGTGGAATTTATATGGAACAACAGGAGGGCTAGATTACGTCTGTCTTTATTATATTTACCATTTGATCGTGGAGGTCTGAAATGTCCAAATTTTATGTTGTATTATTGGTCGGCACAACTGAGGTCTATGACATATTATTTTTCATCAAATGATCTCCCTCACTGGACTGAAATGGAATCATACAATTTACCTTTACCTCTTCCCATATTCATATACTCAGATTCGGCAAAAAAATTACAAAAACAAGTTAAAAATCCATTTGTAAAGCATATGATCAAAATATGGTGTGAAGCTAAAAACTATTTAAAAGAACCACAGTTATTGTCACAATTTAGTCCAATATGGGGTAATCAATATTTTAAACCAGGGAGAGCGGACGCTGTATTTAAAGTATGGAATTTAAAAGGGATACAAAAGATTCAGGATTTATATTTGCCATGTGCAGACAACATAATGTCTTTTGAAGAGCTGAGGATCAAATTTAATCTCAATAGAACACATTTTTTTAAATATCTTCAACTTAGAAACTTTATTCGATCAAATCAAAATAAAGCTCTCACTCGACCTATTTATTCATCCTTGGAAAAAATGATGATGAAAGATAGTAAAAGAAAGGGTATTATTTCAGAGTTTTATAACTCATTGACACTATCTTCAAGTGAAAATTCACTGAAAAGATTAAACTACTGGTAAGAAGATCTGCAAATTGAAATTTCAGAGGAACAATGGGAATTGGCTTGTACAGAAGCTCAAACCAAATCAATAAATGCACGCCTTAAATTGATACATTTCAAATGGTTAATGCGGATGTATGTTACACCGGAGGAGTTAAATAGATATAACAAAAATATACCAGATACATGCACAAAATGCATGGAAAGTAAAGGAACCCTATTTCATTGTTTATGGGAATGTAGATTAATAAGAATGTTTTGGGAAGAGGTGAGGGTAACAATTGAAAAAATAATCTCAAAACAAATCATATTGAATCCTAAACTGGTTTTGTTGGGTCTGTACCCAGAAAAGCATAATTTCAATAAAAGTGAAAGAACATTCATAGACCTCAGTTTGCTTAATGCCAAAAAATGTATTGCACTATTATGGAAAAAGACTCATAGACCAGATGTGACTCAGTGGTTAAGACAGATGTTAACAAACCTTCCATTAGAAAGAATAACATATATACTGAAATCAAAGGAAATTGTGTTTGAGAATATATGGAGACCTTTTATTGATTATGTAAAAAATTTAAACATAACTCTTGAAGAAGAAGGTGAATGATGTGTGTGGACCTTGTAAATTCCAAACTGGTGAACATAATATGTATACTTATGTATTGGATTGTCTAGACTAAACAGAGGAGCATTGTTGAAGACTTGATTTTGTTGGTGGTTGTTGGTGTTTTTAGTGCATTTTTTTTTTTGTAGTACTTTAGTGTTAGTGTTTGATTGTTTGTATCATGTTTGTTAAAAAAAAAAAAAAAAAGGTTCAATAAAGATATTGTGGAAAAAAAAAAAAAAACACCTTATGTTAGATTCAGGCTACAAGTGATCCAAGTAACACAGCTTGGCAACAAAAATGTATTTTTGTTTTAATTTACTGTACTCTGCTTATGTGCTCAACAAAATAAAAATGCACTTTTGTCGAGTTCCCACTCCTTACAACCTGAATTAAAACCTCTAAGATTTTATTGTGTGCACACAATGCATTCTTCAATCAAATTAATGCCCCCTGCAGCGGGCATGGTGGTCAGTGCGATCCTTGTTTCCTCCGGCTAGGTAACCCACGAAGGTGATTCGTCCTGTGAGAAGTCCGGAGGGGATTCCTCTGCTGGCGCTGGATTCTTAGTCACTGAAACCAGGAGACGCTCTCTCGTCGGTGCAGGCTTCAGGTTGGAGGCAACGTCCTCCCCTTGTCCGGTCCACGGCTGTGAAGCTGGGACTTGGTCCTCCGGACCTGCAGGCTCCTCTATCGCCTGGCAGCCCAACCCTGGGACCGGCAGGTGCTTGGGAAAAATGGAAGGAGACACGGAGAGAGCAGGAGAGAAGGGTTTAGCTGCAGCAGATGATGCAGACCCAGAGGATCGCACAGTCTGAGCCTGACCACTGGGAATCAGACAAGGTACTTCATGTTTAAGTGACGAATAATGAAAAAACACTTGCCTGTGTTCCCGGAGCATGATGTTTTCTGCTGCAGTTGTATAATCCGCCCTCTCCGTGATGGCAGCTGTCGTGGGCCCCTCAGAGGATCGTAGAGCAGCTGTCTCTGCAGGCATGGTGGCGGGCGGAGCCGGGAAGGAGACGACCAGTCCATCAGCAGCTGGACAATTCACTGAGGAAGAGGGAGAACAAGCAGCGATTGCAGGATTGGCTGAGGACGTAGCTGGAGAAGATAATTCTGAGGGGGTCGCTGCGGGGGATTTCTGCCTCTATAAGGGAGGGGCTGCTGAAGAGGAGGTGGATGTGTACCTCCGGTGGGATTTCTTGGGTTGGCGGTGACGAGAACGAAATGGAGGGATAGACTAACCGTGGAGAGGGAGAGGCTCCGGAGTCGGGGGGCACTTCACCATTGGCTCCAACTTCAGTTTCCTTGGTGAATATTCCTTTAGCTCCTGTGCCACGTCTAGGAGGAGCCATATCTTAGCCTCCAGCAGAAGGTCTGTCTCCGCCAGTAAAACCCGCCGGCGTTCCTCCAACTTCTCGGCCGATGGAGAGGGCAAAGGTTAGGGAAGAGGAGGCGGGGCTGTCGCTGGAGAACGACGAGAGGCTGGAGGCTTCCTTTTGCGTGAGCGTTTGTTCTTCTTCGTTGGTGCCGGCGTCGTCATTGAAGCGGGTTCCCCCAGCTCATTGCTCACAGATGGAGGGAAGAGTATGGGAAGAAGTAGATCTGTGAGCTTGGGGTAATTCCACAGGCTGGGTCATGTGTCGACCGTCTGTGCTGCGCCCTCCCGACACTCTTGGGCTGCTTCGTGGGTACAAGAGGCACGAGCCTGTAGCAGGATGCCTTCCAGCAGGCTGACAGCCCACTGCTCCATCTCGCCTAGTCCCTCCATGTTGATAGGCATGGTAATCTCGGTGATGGGAGAAAAAAACAAATGAAGGGAAAAGGAAAACCAACGAGCCTCACTGCCGGGGAGTGAAAGAAACAAAAATCAACTAACTCACAGTAGCTGGGTCTCAACTGGTCGCCACTTTCTGTCATAAATTGCCCTCTCTGGGCAGAAAAACGTGACCCAGGTGCTGAACTGTGCACAAGTGAAATTTACTGAAAGCAACAAACGTAAAGTTAAACAAAGTGCAATAACTCAAAATACCAGTAAGGGAGGAATACACTTACAGATAGTGCGCCAGAGTGAAGAAGCGCTCTGGGGGAAACGAGGAAGGACAACCAAAGCGGCAATGACCAGAAATGAAAAATAGAGCCCTTAAATAGTGCTCAAAACCCATCACAAAATACCTTGGGGAAAAAGAATATTTAGTCAGCCACCAATTGTGCAAGTTCTCCCACTTAAAAGATGAGAGAGGTCTCCAATTTTCATCATAGGTATACCTCAACTATGAGAGACAAAATGAGAAAAAAAAAATCGAGAAAATCACATTGAAGGATTTTTAATGAATTAATTGGTAAATTCCTTGGTAAAATAAGTATTTGGTCACCTACAAACAAGCAAGATTTCTGGCTCTCACAGACCTGTAACTTCTTCTTTAAGAGGCTCCTCTGTCCTCCACTCGTTACCTGTATTAATGGCACCTGTTTGAACTCATTATCAGTATAAAAGACACCTGTCCACAACCTCAGACAGTCAGACTTCAAACTCCACTATGGCCAAGACCAAAGAACTGTCAAAGGACACCAGAAACAAAATTGTAGACCTGCACCAGGCTGGGAAGACTGAATCTGCAATAGGTAAGCAGCTTGGTGTGAAGAAATCAACTGTGGGAGCAATTATTAGAAAATGGAAGACATACAAGACCACTGATAATCTCCCTCGATCTGGGGTCCACGGAAGATCTCACCCCGTGAGGTCAAAATGATCACGAGAACGGTGAGCAAAAATCCCAGAACCACATGGGGGGACCTAGTGAATGACCTGCAGAGAGCTGGGACCAAAGTAACAAAAGCTACATCAGTAACACACTACGCCGCCAGGGACTCAAATCCTGCAGTGCCAGACGTGTCCCCCTGCTTAAGCCAGTACATGTCCAGGCCCGTCTGAAGTTTGCTAGAGAGCATTTGGATGATCCAGAAGAGGATTGGGAGAATGTCATATGGTCAGATGAAACCAAAATAGAACTTTTTGGTAAAAACTCAACTTGTCGTGCTTGGAGGAGAAAGAACACCATACCTACCGTGAAGCATGGGGGTGAAAACATCATACTTTGGGGCTGTTTTTCTGCAAAGGGACCAGGACGACTGATCCGTGTAAAGGAAAGAATGAATGGGGCCATGTATCGTGAGATTTTGAGTGAAAACCTCCTTCCATCAGCAAGGGCATTGAAGATGAAACGTGGCTGGGTCTTTCAGCATGACAATGATCCCAAACACACTGCCGGGGCAACGAAGGAGTGGCTTCGTAAGAAGCATTTCAAGGTCCTGGAGTGGCCTAGCCAGTCTCCAGATCTCAACCCCATAGAAAATCTTTGGAGGGAGTTGAAAGTCCGTGTTGCCCAGCGACAGCCCCAAAACATCACTGCTCTAGAGGAGATCTCCATGGAGGAATGGGCCAAAATACCAGCAACAGTGTGTGAAAACCTTGTGAAGACTTACAGAAAACGTTTGACCTCTGTCATTGCCAACAAAGGGTATATAATAAAGTACTGAGATGAACTTTTGTTATTGACCAAATACTTATTTTACCGAGGAATTTACCAATTAATTCATTAAAAATCCTTCAATGTGATTTTCTGGATTTTTTTCCCTCATTTTGTCTCTCATAGTTGAGGTATACCTATGATGAAAATTGGAGACCTCTCTCATCTTTTAAGTGGGAGAACTTGCACAATTGGTGGCTGACTAAATACTTTTTCCCCCACCGTATCTTTGTTACATTAGTGCCAGAATATGGAAGTTTATGACTTGTACCTTTAGTGCTAAGTGTCTAATTTTAACTTGCTCCTGTGCCTTACACTGCACCATTTAAACTGTATTACTTTATTATTTGGCCTCCACTGCTATTTTTCCAAATTTTGCAAATACTCAACCTTTGGCAAATAGTTAAATTGATTTAAAGTAGCTGTGACCAAAAACAAAAAAGAATTGTAAACTTACAAGAGAATGAAACAGAGAAAATAAAAGAAGGAAAAAGAAAAACATTGCAAATTTATGGATAAAAGGAGTCAAAAAATCATAAGGGAAGAAGTTTCAAATTTACAAGAAGAATGTTTCATATTTACATGAAAAATGCTGCAATCTATTTGATTAAAGTAGCAAATTTCTGAGGGAAAATGTGCAAATTATGTAACGAAAGAAAAGAAAAGAAAAGCAGTTACAAAATCACAAGGAAACATTTGCAAATTTACAAGAAAGTTACAAATTTATGAGGAAAAAAGAAAACTGCAAATTTACAACAAAAGAAACAGAGGAATGAACAAACGTACAAAAAGGACGTTGGGTATTTACAAGAGATGTTTGATTTTGAAGGTGGGCAACTTGCAATGGGGGTTGTGTGATTTCTCATGCAGCCGTGCTATATTACTCAGAATGTTTTACATGCCATTTTCAGTTTTCGACTCATTTCACTTGTGGATCTGCAGGTTCTGTTGGCTGAGCTCTGGGGGCTGTCTCATAGGTGTTCACATGCCTGCACTTTGTTTCATTTTTGTTGATGTTATGCTATGAGTCATCTGGTTTCTGACCCTTTAGAGGGGGTACTGGAAGGGTTTGGACATGACTGTGCTCATGTCCTCGCTTTATGTTCATATTTGTTTTTCTGTTATCTTCAGGACACGAGTTCAGCCATGTCCTCATTTTTTGTTATTATTTTTCTCTGTGCTGTGTTTAACATTTGTATTTTTAATCCCAGTGTGCTCTGTCTGTTCAGCCCCACCTGTCCAGTGCTTCTCCTTTACTCTTGATTGTTTCCCACCTGTCATGTTTTATCTTGATTATATCCTTGTCTACATATGTGTGTCTCAGTCTGTGTCAGGCGTGGCATCATTACTGTTTCTTCTGTGTTCCCCGTCAGTCTGTCAGCACGGTTTGTTTTTGTGTTCTCAGCCCCCATGCTGCTACTTCCTTTGTCACAATTTTTTTGTGAAATAAATCATCGTTTTTGCACTGAAGTCCTGCCTGCATTTGAGCCTGTGTTACTCACCTTGACAAGCCTATTCTATTGCATTTTAGATCTTAGCCTATTTCATCATTTTTTTTGTGTGTTCTATCATTATATATTTTATTTTATTTTTATTTAAATGCCATACTCTGGCTTTGGTGTTCCTTCACTGTAAATTTAAGATTCATGATAGTGTTTTCCTCACATCCTGTTTTATCCATGTCTTGTTTTATTCTGAACTTTGTTTTGAATGTAATAACTTTAAATTACTTCTGTGAAACCATAAGTGTGAGTGGATTTGTGTGTGTGTGTGTGTGTGTGTGTGTGTGTGTGTGTGTGTGTGTGTGTGTGTGTGTGTGTGTGTGGCAATGTGGCCTGGGTGGGGCTAGGGGATACATTCTTCTTTTTTTTATATATTGTGGTGGACACACTCATGGAGATTCTGTGACTCACATTTTAGGTCAGAACAAAGGCAGGAAGCTGCAGGAATATTAGCTTTGGTATGCAAGGCCTGAGACTGTGGGGGTGCAATTAAAGGATTAAGGAAAGGATGCATGGGAGACAGTGGAAGTGATACCATGGAGAGAAATGCATTGTGACTGTCTTTATAATGCAAAGTGGTCTGTGTGACATGTGATCTACGAAGTGTGAAGTCCCTGATATTTAAGGACGAGAGTTTACTGTTTCTTTCTCTTTTTTCTCTCTGCTTTGAGATGATGGTGTTGTGAATAAAGTTGACTTTGAGAGAGAACTCTGTCTCGTCATTTTCACATCACCACACTGGTGACCCGAGACGTATCATGGAAGAAGAAAATTCCCCCGGGCCAGCCGCATCAGGAGCCCCCAGCCAAACGAATGCCGCTACAGTCCAGCTACCGGACTTCTGGCAGAACAATCTGCGCTCCTGGTTCAACGCGGTTGAGGCGCAGTTCAACCTCCGGGGGATAAGATAAGATAAGATAAGCCTTTATTAGTCCCACAACGGGGAAATTCCAGGATTGCAACAGCACAGGGATAGCAACACTCAGAGCAACAATCAGAAGGCAAGAAAAAAAACAAAACAAAAAAAAAAACAAGCAAGCAAGAGCAGCTAATATACATATGTACATATTACTATAATATATATATATATATATATATATATATATACACACACACATACACACAGTGCAGAGCATTGTAGCTGGATGGAATAAATATATGAATATGTAAACACACAGTGCGGAGCAATGTAGCTAGATGGAATAATATGTAGATATATAAACACACAGTGCGTGTGGATATCGGTAGATGCCATGAAATTCTACCACGTAGTCGCAAAGCTGGACAACAACACAGCCCAGCATGTGGAGAGCCTGATCGACCAACCGCCGGAGAGCGACAAATATGGCGCGTTGAAGGCTGCACTCTCCAGCAATTCACCCCCTCAGCGGAGAAGCAAGCAGAGAGGCTCCTGGCGCTGACGGAGGGGGAAAACGACATGCCCGTGAGCCTGATGGAGAAGTTGTTGAGGTTGAAAGACTCTGACGATGGTCACTTCATTTTCACCCACCTCTTCCTCAGGACTCTACCGTCAGCAGCGAGAGCGACCCTGGCCAGTTCGCCACTGTTGGCCCTACGGAACTACCACGCGCTGGGCCGGGAGGTGCAGCGGATTGTCAACGCCACCGAGCGGCGCGCGGCCACGGCCGCTGCAGTGGAACGCAGCGCGACGACCGGAGACGACAGGGGGCCAGAGGCAGCAGTGCTCACCGACTCACCGACGACGGCGGCGGCAAGGGCCAGAGAACGTGGACCGGACGTCCTTTGTTTCTACCATCGCCGCTTCGCAGAGAGGGCACACAAGTGTGTACCACCGTGCCAGTTCGGGCGTTCGGGAAACGCCAAGACCGGGGGTCGGTAGCAGCCGCGACCCTCGGGGAAGAGAACAAGCTGCTCTACTTGTCGGACGCACGCTCGGGGAGGCAGTTCCTCGTCGACACAGGCTCCCAGTTGAGCTTCATCACACCTTCCTACGCGGACAGACTAGCTGGTTCCGGAGGTCCCCGGGTGACGGCAGCGAACGGCTCGGAGATTAAGACCTTTGGTGAGAAGACTCTGCTTCTGTCTCTACACGGCTATACATTTGAGTGGACTTTTGTTGTAGCAGCAGTAAATTTCAATATGTTGGGGGCTGATTTTTTGTGCTCACATGGTTTGTTGGTTGATCTCGCTAACAGGCGCCTGGTTAATGCACTTTCTTTTGATTCTATCCCCTGTACAGCGCTAGTGGCCCCGCCAACAGCTCAAGCCAACATCACAGCAGCAAGTGGTAAGTTCCACACACTGCTCACTCAGTTCCCAGCACTCACGGTCCCCACATTTTCGGCAACAGTCGCTAAACACGGGGTGGAGCATTTTATTACCACTACCGGACCGCCCGTTTTTGCAAAAGCTCCGCACTTGGACGCAGTTAAACTAGCCATAGTGCGCGAGGAGTTCGCCAACCTGGAGAGGCTGGGCATTATCCAACGTTCAAACAGTCCATGGGCTTCCCCCCTGCATATGGTCCCGAAAGCTGACAGATCATGGCGCCCTTGCGGGGATTTCCGCAGGTTAAACAACGCTATAGCGCACGACCGCTACCCAATCCCACATATCCAAGATTTTTCCGTTCATTTGGCAGGGGCGCCCTTTTTTTCTAAAATAGACTTGGTCCGTGGTTACCACCAAGTCCCAGTGTGCACTGAGGACATACCCAAAACAGCGGTAATAACTCCGTTTGGCCTATTCGAGTTTTTACGCATGCCATTCGGACTTAAAGGGGCTGCTCAGACGTTCCAGCGCATGATGAACGCGGTGCTTCGCGATCTCCCTTTCGTGTTCGTCTACCTGGACGATATTTTAGTAGCCAGCGCGTCCGAAGACGAACACGAAAAACACCTGGCCACAGTTTTCCGAAGGTTGGGAGATCACGGGTTAATAATCAACCCAGCGAAGTGTCATTTCGGGGTAGCGCAGATTGATTTTTTAGGACACCGCGTCTCCCCCGAAGGAGCAGTTCCGCTGCCTGACAAAGTGCGCGCTGTGGCAGATTTTCCCCGGCCGCAGACGGTCAGGGCGTTGCAGGAGTTTTTGGGAATGGTGAATTTTTATAACCGTTTTCTCCCCCGCGCGGCGCAACTCATGCAGCCGTTGTATGCCGCGCTCAAAAAAAAGAAACCCACGGATAAGATCGAGTGGCCCCCGGAGCAGGACCAAGCGTTCTCGGAGGTGAAAGCAGCCTTGGCAAAGGCTGCGTTGTTGGCACATCCAGACCCAACGGCCCGCATAGCGCTCACCAGTGACGCGTCAGAGGTGGCCATAGGGGCGGTCATGGAGCAACATGTAGCCGTGGTCTGGCAGCCCTTTGCCTTTTTCAGCAGGACCTTGCGCGATAGCGAACGTAAATACAACGCGTTCGACAGGGAGCTGCTCGCTCTCCATTTGGCCATCTGCCACTTCCAGTTCTGGCTGGAAGGATGCGCTTTCACCGCGTTCGTTGACCACAAACCGCTAACATTTGTGATGGCCAAGGTCTCTGAACTGTGGTCAGGCCGGCAGCAGAGACAGCTGGCCGCCATATCAGAGTTTACCACTGATATTCAGCATGTGGCGGGCAAACTCAATGTAGTGGCAGATTGCCTCTCCCGCGCCGTGGCGGCCCCAGTCAGCGTAGGGGTAGATTATGCAGCCATGGCCACGGAGCAGGTTAATGACGTGGACGTGCGTGCGCTCCAGTCTGGACCAACAGGGTTAAGGCTGGAGAACAGGGTGCTGCAAGACGGTATGCCCCCCCAATATGCGATGTCTCCACTGCACGGCCGCGTCCAGTAGTACCGGCTGCGTGGCGCCGCCGCGTTTTTGACTTGGTTCATTCGTTAGTGCACCCTGGAGTGAGCGCGTCGGTCAAAATGGTGGGAGAGAAATTTGTCTGGCCGAGCCTCTGCAAACAGGTCAAAGAGTGGGCAGCAGCCTGCACAGCGTGTCAACGAGCCAAAGTACACAGGCACACGAGGGCTCCTTTGGAACCGTTTCACATTCCGGCCAAGAGGTTCGATCACGTTCATGTGGACCCCGTCGGACCCCTCCCGCTGTCACAGGGGTGCACACACCTTCTGACAATGGTGGACCGCACCACGCGCTGGCCTGAAGTGGTCCCGCTGGCATCAACCACGGCCGAGGAGGTGGCGCGCGCGTTTTTAACAGCTTGGGTGGCGCGCTTCGGTGTTCCGTCGGACATTACGTCTGACAGAGGCCCTCAATTTGTGTCCGAGCTTTGGTCGACAATGGCCCGCAGCCTGGGTGTCACAATTCACTGCACAACCGTGTACAATCCGCAGGCTAACGGGTTATGCTAACGTTTTCATAGGTCATTGAAAGTGGCTCTGACGGATTCAAATTGGGTTGACAGGTTACCATGGGTGTTATTGGGGTTGCGTTCTGCGCCTAAAGAGGATCTAGAAGCCTCCCCAGCTGAGCTAGTGTTTGCGCAGCCACTCCGGCTGCCTGGGGAGTTTCTCCCAGATAACCTTGCGCCAGACGCCTCCCCGTCTCAGCTGTTGCGGAGTAACATAGAATCAAGCACGCTGCCCGGCCCCGCGCACCACAGTTTTCCGCGCGTTTTTGTGCCTAAAACTTTGAAGAACGCAGAGTTTGTTTTTGTTAGACACGATGCACATCAAACCCCGTTGCGACCGCCTTATGACGGACCATTCAGAGTGCTAGAAACGGGGGACAAGCAGTTTTTGCTAGATTTGGGGGGTAGGAAAGAGAAAATTGGCATAAATAGACTTAAACCCGCTTTTGTGGTGGCAGATGAGCAAGTGCTGTTGGCAAGGGCCCCGCGGAGAGGTAGACCACCTCGTGGGGATTCACACAGTAATGTTTCCCACAAGAATGTTTCCCCAGAACACCCGCAGAGACTGACAAAGGGTTTTCGCCCCCAGACGGCAAACCCCCAGCATGACAGCGCCGCAGAGACGTTGAACCCCAACTTCAGCAGATACGGCAGGAGGCTGAAGCCTATACAGCATGTGGACTGATGTGTATTCTCTTGTTGTTCTGTTGTCTAAAATACTGGGGGGCTTGGTGTGGTGGACACACTCATGGAGATTCTGTGACTCACATTTTAGGTCAGAACAAAGGCAGGAAGCTGCAGGAATATTAGCTTTGGTATGCAAGGCCTGAGACTGTGGGTGTGCAATTAAAGGATTAAGGAAAGGATGCATGGGAGAGAAATGCATTGTGACTGTCTTTATAATGCAAAGTGGTCTGTGTGACATGTGATCTATGAAGTGTGAAGTCCCTGATATTTAAGGACGAGAGTTTACTGTTTCTTTCTCTTTTTTCTCTCTGCTTTGAGATGATGGTGTTGTGAATAAAGTTGACTTTGAGAGAGAACTCTGTCTCGTCATTTTCACATCACCACAATATATGTAAAACACTGTGCAACATTGCTATTTGTTTGAAAAGTGTGACATGGTAAATAAAGTTTGATTGATTAATTCTTGCTCAGTGACAACAACAGAGCCAAATTGTTTAAAATGAGCAAGTACATAAGATATTCTGAGACCACCAATCATGGTGCTTTTGGCTTCCTTGCCTATGCACAGAAATTCTGTAACTAAAAATTATGATTAGAATCAATGCCAAAAGGTAACATTGGTGCCATCAAATTGGAACCGAAAATGAATTTGACTTACTACTGCCAATGCAGACTAGCCTTCCAATACTTTGGGCAGGGAGGGGACAGTACCCCTGGGCTGACAAACATGGGTGGTGGTCCCATCCTCTCCAAGAATGACAAATGGTAAGAAACTGGCTCCCAAAGTGATCCCGTCCCTATAAACTCCCACTTAAAACAGGTAAACACCTTGTTAAACTTCAGACTTACACTGTGACATAGCAAATTTGTTAATAAGAATATAGTCTTTGAAAGAGTTAATATATAAACTGAAAATATGTGATTACAGTACAACATTTATCACATAGTACTCAATAAAAGTAATAATATGTTATGGGAGTGTGTCGAAACTTTCATGATGCAGTCTATGACTCCCTGATGAACTGGGACATAAACATGAGGCGACACAGAGGCCACCTTTTGTTAGTCATCCATCAGCATGGAAAAGATAAGAACAATTAACTGGATATTTTCTAACCAGTGTCACTAATCTATACAAGGTCTGATAAAGCATTTTTATGACTCATCTGTAGAACAAGCACCTGTCTTGTGTGTGTTTCTCACCAGTTAGGTGATCATTATAATAGCTAATCATTGACTTGATTATCAGACTACCTCTTCATGTCAAAGCCAGCAGATGTTTACCTACACCAATGGCCTACTGTTTCGGTTAAATTTTTATGTCCAGCTTCGTGTTTGTCTTACAAATGCCCATAAGCTTTCCATAAAATTTGAACATTACTTATCACACCTTTGCTGTTCACTGGCAGCCACAAAGCCTTGCATTTATGTAAAGTTGTTGAGATAGCAGTCCTAAAAAAGATAAGAGAAGCTTGCCTGGGTGGCTTATACCTAAAACAGTATGAGTGGGTGTGTGAGTCTGTTGTCTTAAGGAGGTGGAAATAGAAGATAACAGTGTGTGGATCCTTATGAAACTCAGGACAACAGGATGAGGGGCAATATATGCTTAGAAGGTGGTGGCCTTATCTAACAATTTAATTGCTCAGCAGACTCACTGCTTCATAAACCCAGTAACTTCAAAAAAGATACCTGCCAACTGTGTGCAGTTAACAGACTATTGATTTGAATAAAAAAAACAACCCTTATGTTAGATTCAGGCTACAAGTGATCCAAGTAACACAGCTTGGTGAAAAAAATGTATTTTTTTTTTATTTACTGTATTCTGCTTATGTGCTCAACAAAATAAAAATGCACTTTTGTCGAGTTCCCACTCCTTACAACCTGAATTAAAACCTCTAAGATTTTATTGTGTGCACACAATGCATTCTTCAATCAAATTAATGCCCCCTGCAGCGGGCATGGTGGTCAGTGCGATCCTTGTTTCCTTCGGCAAGGTAACCCACAAAGGTGATTCGTCCTGTGAGAAGTCCGGAGGGGATTCCTCTGCTGGCGCTGGATTCTTAGTCACTGAAACCAGGAGACACTCTCTTGTCGGTGCAGGCTTCAGGTTGGAGGCAACGTCCTCCCCTTGTCCGGTCCACGGCTGTGAAGCTGGGACTTGGTCCTCCGGACCTGCAGGCTCCTCTATCGCCTGGCAGCCCAACCCTGGGACCGGCAGGTGCTTGGGAAAAATGGAAGGAGACACGGAGAGAGCAGGAGAGAAGGGTTTAGCTGCAGCAGATGATGCAGACCCAGAGGATCGCACAGTCTGAGCCTGACCACTGGGAATCAGACAAGGTACTTCATGTTTAAGTGAAGAATAGTGAAAAAACACTTGCCTGTGTTCCCGGAGCATGATGTTTTCTGCTGCAGTTGTATAATCTGCCCTCTCCGTGACGGCAGCTGTCGTGGGCCCCTCAGAGGATCGTAGAGCAGCTGTCTCTGCAGGCATGGTGGCGGGCGGAGCCGGGAAGGAGACGACCAGTCCATCAGCAGCTGGACAATTCACTGAGGAAGAGGGAGAACAAGCAGCGATTGCAGGATTGGCTGAGGACGTAGCTGGAGAAGATAATTCTGAGGGGGTCGCTGCGGGGGATTTCTGCCTCTATAAGGGAGGGGCTGCTGAAGAGGAGGTGGATGTGTACCTCTGGTGGGATTTCTTGGGTTGGCGGTGACGAGAGCGAAACGGAGGGGTAGACTAACCGTGGAGAGGGAGAGGCTCCGGAGTCGGGAGGCACTTCACCATCGGCTCCAACTCCAGTTTCCTCGGTGAATATTCCTTTAGCTCCTGTGCCACGTCTAGGAGGAGCCATAGCTTAGCCTCCAGCAGAAGGTCTGTCTCCGCCAGTAAAACCCACCGGCGTTCCTCCAGCTCCTCGGCTGATGGAGCAGGCAAAGGTTAGGGAAGAGGAGGCGGGGCTGTCGCTGGAGAACGACGAGAGGCTGGAGGCTTCCTTTTGCGTGAGCGTTTGTTCTTCTTCGTTGGTGCCGGCGTCGTCATTGAAGCGGGTTCCCCCAGCTCATTGCTCACAGATGGAGGGAAGAGTATGGGAAGAAGTAGATCTGTGAGCTTGGGGTAATTCCACAGGCTGGGGCATGCGTCGACCGTCTGTGCTGCACCCTCCCGACACTCTTGGGCTGCTTCGGGGGTACGAGAGGCACGAGCCTGTAGCAGGATGCCTTCCAGCAGGCTGACAGCCCACTGCTCCATCTCGCCTAGTCCCTCCATGTTGATAGGCATGGTAATCTCGGTGATGGGAGAAAAAAACAAATGAAGGGAAAAGGAAAACCAACGAGCCTCACTGCCGGGGAGTGAAAGAAACAAAAATCAACTAACTCACAGTAGCTGGGTCTCAACTGGTCGCCACTTTCTGTCATGAATTGCCCTCTCTGGGCAGAAAAACGTGACCCAGGTGCTGAACTGTGCGCAAGTGAAATTTACTGAAAGCAACAAACGTAAAGTTAAACAAAGTGCAATAACTCAAAATACCAGTAAGGGAGGAATACACTTACAGATAGTGCGCCAGAGTGAAGAAGCGCTCTGGGGGAAACGAGGAAGGACAACCAAAGCGGCAATGACCAGAAATGAAAAATAGAGCCCTTAAATAGTGCTCAAAACCCATCACAAAATACAGTGGGGCAAAAGAGTATTTAGTCAGCCACCAATTGTGCAAGTTCTCCCACTTTAAAGATGAGAGAGGTCTCCAATTTTCATCATAGGTATACCTCAACTATGAGAGACAAAATGAGAAAAAAAATCGAGAAAATCACATTGAAGGATTTTTTAATGAATTAATTGGTTAATTCCTTGGTAAAATAAGTATTTGGTCACCTACAAACAAGCAAGATTTCTGGCTCTCACAAACCTGTAACTTCTTCTTTAAGAGGATCCTCTGTCCTCCACACGTTACCTGTATTAATGGCACCTGTTTGAACTCATTATCAGTATAAAAGACACCTGTCCACAACCTCAGACAGTCAGACTCCAAACTCCACTATGGCCAAGATCAAAGAGCTGTCAAAAGACACCAGAAACAAAATTGTAGACCTGCACCAGGCTGGGAAGACTGAATCTGCAATAGTTAAGCAGCTTGGTGTGAAGAAATCAACTGTGGGAGTGTGGGACCACACTTTAAGCTTCACATCTCAGAGAGAACAAAGAACTGGGCCTCCTGTGAGATAACAGGAGGATGTTAAAAATTAGTCTTTGGTATGCAAGAGACGACCTTGGGGGATTTCCTGGTCTCCCAGAGACTATGAGGAGGATGTTATAAGATTTAAGGAAAGATGTATTGTTACTTGTGATAAAATGCAATGTGACTGTGAGCTTTGAAGGTCCTGGATATAAAGGACGAATGTCTGAGTTTTTTCCTCTTTCTGTTTGGCTGATGTTGGAAGATGTGAATAAACCTGACTCGTGAGATAAACTCTGCCTCGTCATTTTCACATTCCCACACTGGTGACCCTAAGACGTATCATGGATGAAAGAAATTCCCCCGGGCCAGCCGAGTCAGGAGCTCCCAGCCAAGCGTATGCCACTACCGTCCAGCTACCGGACTTTTGGCAGGACAACCCATGCTCCTGGTTCCACTTGATCGAAGCACAGTTCGCCCTCCAGGGGATAATGGTAGATGACACGAAGTTCTACCATGTGATCGCAAAGCTCGACAACCGCACGGCTCGACATGTGCAGCGCCTATTGGAGTGGCCACCTGCCAACAACAAATACGGTGGGTTGAAGGCTACGCTTATCCAGTGTTTCACTCTCTTAGTCGAGGAGAGAGCAGAGAGGCTCCTGGGTCTGAACGACTTGGGAGATGGCACGCCCATTGACCTGATGGAGAACATGCTGAGGTTGAGAGGCTCAGAAGGCGACGACTTCCTCTTCACCCACATTTTCCTCAGGCCCTACCGTCGGCCACGAGAGCGACCCTGGCCAGTTCGCCGTTGTTGGACCAGCGGGACTTCCACGCACTGGCCCAGGAGGCGCACCGGATTCTCAACGCCAGCAAACAGCGCGCGGCCACCTCGGCGGCGACAGAGTTTGGCGCGACGGCCGGAGATGGCGGGGGGCCAGAGACGGCGGTAGCAGACCCACGGCGGGGGCCAAGGATCGCGGAGGAGACACCCTCTGTTTCTAACATCGCCGCTTTGCAGAGAAGGCACGCAAATGTACACCACCGTGCCAGTTCAAGCGCTCGGGAAACGCCAAGACCGGGGGTCGGTAGCAGCTGCGGCCCTCGGGGAGGAGAACAAGCTGCTCTACTTGAAGGATGCACGCTCGGGGAGGCAATTCCTCGTGGACACAGGCTCCCAAGTGAGTTTCATCACGCCTTCCTCTGCTGACCGGCTGGCGGGTCTCAGAGGTCACGGGGCGTCAGCAGCGAACGGCTCGGAGATTAAGACCTTTGGTGAGAGGGCTCTGCTTCTGTCCCTACACGGCCGTACATTTGAGTGGACTTTTGTTATAGCTGCAGTGAATTTCAATATGTTGAGGGCTGATTTTCTGTGCTCACATGGTTTGTTGGTTGATCTCGCTAACAGGCGCCTGGTTAATGCACTTTCTTTTTATTCTATTCCCTGTGCAGCCCGAGTGACCCCGCCCACAGCACAAGCTAACGTCACGACGGCAAGCGGTAAGTTCCACATACTGCTCACTCAGTTCCCAGCACTCACGGTTCCCACATTTTCAGCAACCGTTGCTAAACACGGAGTGGAACATTTTATTACTACCACCGGACCGCCCGTTTTTGCAAAAGCTCAAAGCTTGGATTCAGCTAAACTGACCATAGTGCGCGAGGAGTTCGCCAACCTGGAAAGGTTGGGCATCATCAGGCGTTCGAACAGCCCATGGGCTTCCCCACTGCACATGGTCCCGAAAGCTGATGGCTCGTGGCGACCTTGCGGAGATTTCCGCAGGTTGAACAACGCCACAGCACACGACCGCTACCCAATCCCGCATATCCAAGATTTTTCCGTTCATTTGGCGGGGGCGCGCGTTTTTTCTAAGATAGACTTGGTCCGCGGTTACCACCAAGTCCCAGTGCGCGCTGAGGACATACCCAAAACAGTGGTAATAACTCCGTTCGGTCTATTCGAGTTTTTGCGCATGCCATTTGGGCTGAAAGGCGCTGCGCAGACGTTCCAACGCATGATGGACGCGGTGTTGCGCGATCTCCCCTTCGTATTCTTCTACCTGGACGACATCTTAGTCGCCAGCGCGTCCGAAAACGAACACGAAAACCACCTCACGGCAGTTTTCCGGAGGTTGGGAGAGCACGGTTTAATAATCAACCCAGCGAAGTGTCAATTCGGAGTGACGCAGATTGATTTTTTGGGACATCGCGTCTCTCCAGAAGGAGCGGTTCCGCTGCCTGACAAAGTGCGCGCAGTAGCAAATTTTCCCCAGCCACAAACGGTCAAGGCGTTACAGGAGTTTTTGGGAATGGTGAATTTTTATAACCGTTTCCTTCCCCGTGCAGCGCAGCTCATGCAACCATTGTATGCCGCACTCAAAAAGCAAAAACCCACAAATAAGATCAAATGGTCTCCGGAGCGAGAGCGAGCATTTTCGGAAGTCAAAACAGCCCTGGCAAACGCTACGTTGTTAGCACATCCAGACCCAACGGCCCGCATAGCGCTCACTACTGACGCGTCAGATGTGGCCATAGGGGGGGTCGTGGAGCAGCATGTAGCTGGGGCTTGGCAGCTGCTCGCCTTTTTCAGCAGGACTTTGCACGATAGTGAACGAAAATACAGCGCATTCAACAGGGAGTTGTTAGCTCTCCACTTGGCCATTCCCCACTTCCAGTTCTGGCTGGAGGGACGCCGTTTCCCCGCGTTCGTTGACCACAAGCCGCTGACATTCGCAATGGCCAAGGTTTCAGAACTGTGGTCAGGCCAGCAGCAAAGACAGCTGGCCGCTATCTCAGAGTTTACTACTGATATTCAGCATGTGGCGGGTAAACTGAATGTGGTGGCAGACTGTCTCTCGCGCGCCGTGGTGGCCCCAGTCCGCGTAGGGATAGATTATGCAGCCATGGCTGCAGATCAGGTTAGCAACGCGGACGTGCGCACGCTCCAGTCTGGACCAACAGGGTTAAGACTGGAGAACAGGATGCTGCAAGACGGTATGCCCCCCCTAATCTGCAATGTCTCCACTGGGCGACCGCGTCCTGTGGTACCGGCTGCGTGGTGCAGCCGCGTTTTTGACTCGATTCATTCTCTGGCGCACCTGGGAGTGCGCGCGTCGGTCAAAATGGTAGGAGAGAAATTTGTATGGCCGAGCCTGCGCAAACAAGTTAAAGAGTGGGCAGAATCAGAAATCAGAAAAAGATTTATTGCCAAGTACATTAACAGATCACTGATAACATACGAGAGAATTTGACTTGACACAGAAAATGAACCTGCATTTCCAGTGACACGGCTGCATCGGGGACGCGCCTGCCAATAGGATGGTACAGATAAGAAATCATACAATAGGAAGGAGCAAAAAAATCATTGAATTCAGAATATTGACCATAAGTAATCAATATTATGATTACAAAGACAAAAAAAGCCCACGATGCACATTCAAGACCAGAGTCCACAGGACACAAGGAGAGCAGTGAATGTTATCTTGTCAGGGCAGCAGCCTGCATGGCCTGTCAACGAGCCAAGGTACACAAACACACGAGAGCTCCCTTGGAGCCGTTTCACATCCCGGCTAAGAGGTTCGATCACGTTCACGTGGACCTCGTAGGCCCTCTCCCGCCGTCACAGGGGTGCACACACCTTCTGACAATGGTGGACCGCACCACGCGCTGGCCGGAAGTGGTCCCACTAGCATCAACCACAGCCGAGGAGGTGGCGCGCGTGTTTTTAACAGCATTGGTAGTGCGCTTTGGAGTCCCGTCGGACATTACGTCCGACAGAGGTCCTCAATTTGTTTCCGAACTTTGGTCAGCAATGGCCCGCAGCCTGGGGGTAGCGATCCACCGCACAACCGCGTACAATCCACAGGCTAATGGGTTATGCAAACGTTTTCATAGGTCATTGAAAGCGGCTCTCAGAGCGTCGCTGACAGATGCAAATTGGGTGGACAGGCTACCATGGGTTTTATTGGGGTTGCATTCTGCACCTAAAGAGGACTTAGAAGCCTCCCCGGCTGAGCTAGTTTTTGCGCAACCACTTCGGCTGCCCGGGGAGTTTCTCCCAGATAATCCTGCACCAGATAGCTCCCCGTCTCAGCGGTTGCAGCGTGGCATGGAATCGGGCACGCTGCCTGGCCCCGTTCACCACAGTTTTCCGCGCGTTTTTGTGCCTAAGGCTTTGAAAAACGGAGAATTTGTTTTTGTCAGACACGATGCCCATCACCCACCACTGCGACCACCTTATGATGGACCATTTAGAGTGCTGGAAACAGGGGACAAACATTTTTTGCTAGATTTGGGGGGCAGGAAGGAAAAGATTGACATAAACAGGCTCAAACCCGCCTTTGTGGTGGCGGACGAGGATGTGCTGTTGGCCAGGGCTCCTTGGCGCGGCAGACCCCCCCGGGGACATTCCCCAGAACACCCACAGAGAGTGACAAACAGTTCTCACCCCAAGAGAGCAGCGCCCCAGCGGGATGGCGCCGCAGAAGTGGCGGAGCCCGCTTACAGCAGATACGGGAGGAGACTGAGGCCCAAGCAGCACGTGGGTTAATGTGTAATGATTTTATCATGACATGCAGACTGTATTCTGTTGTTCCATCTTAGATGTTTGGGGGGGGGTCATGTGGGACCACATGTATATCACTTTAAGCTTCACATCTCAGAGAGAACAAAGAACTGGGCCTCCTGTGAGATAACAGGAGGATGTGAAAAATTAGTCTTTGGTATGCAAGAGACGACCTTGGGGGATTTCCTGGTCTCCCAGAGACTATGAGGAGGATGTTATAAGATTTAAGGAAAGATGTATTGTTACTTGTGATAAAATGCAATGTGACTGTGAGCTTTGAAGGTCCTGGATATAAAGGACGAATGTCTGAGTTTTTTCCTCTTTCTGTTTGGTTGATGTTGGAAGATGTGAATAAACCTGACTCGTGAGATAAACTCTGCCTCGTCATTTTCACATTTCCACAGGAGTAATTATTAGAAAATGGAAGACATACAAGACCACTGATAATCTCCCTCGATCTGGGGCTCCACGCAAGATCTCACCCCGTGAGGTCAAAATGATCATGAGAACGGTGAGCAAAAATCCCAGAAGTACATGGGGGAACCTAGTGAATGACCTGCAGAGAGCTGGGACCAAAGTAACAAAGGCTACATCAGTAACACACTACGCCGCCAGGGACTCAAATCCTGCAGTGCCAGACGTGTCCCCCTGCTTAAGCCAGTACATGTCCAGGCCCGTCTGAAGTTTGCTAGAGAGCATTTGGATGATCCAGAAGAGGATTGGGAGAATGTCATATGGTCAGATGAAACCAAAATAGAACTTTTTGGTAAAAACTCAACTTGTCGTGTTTGGAGGAGAAAGAACACCATACCTACTGTGAAGCATGGGGGTGAAAACATCATACTTTGGGGCTGTTTTTCTGCAAAGGGACCAGGACGACTGATCCGTGTAAAGGAAAGAATGAATGGGGCCATGTATTGTGAGATTTTGAGTGAAAACCTCCTTCCATCAGCAAGGGCATTGAAGATGAAACGTGGCTGGGTCTTTCAGCATGACAATGCTCCCAAACACACTGCCGGGGCAACGAAGGAGTGGCTTCGTAAGAAGCATTTCAAGGTCCTGGAGTGGCCTAGCCAGTCTCCAGATCTCAACCCCATAGAAAATCTTTGGAGGTAGTTGAAAGTCTGTGTTGCCCAGCGACAGCCCCAAAACATCACTGCTCTAGAGGAGATCTGCATGGAGGAATGGGCCAAAATACCAGCAACAGTGTGTGAAAACCTTGTGAAGACTTACAGAAAACGTTTGACCTCTGTCATTGCCAACAAAGGGTATATAACAAAGTATTGAGATGAACTGAGATGAATCCCGTTGGAATGCCCCTTTAATCGGGTAGAACTGCTACGCTCTACCAGAAGCGATTGCCAAGCTAACGCTAGTTAGCTTAACGCAGGCCCCAGTGCGCCACCTAACTCCGACACGAAGCGGCTCAGTCCCCGGTGAGGACCTATCGGAGGAACCAACCGAGGCGGCAGTTGGGAGCTCGGGCGCGGCGTTGGTGAGAGACGGGGCCACCTGGACCCAGCAGGACAGTGGCCTGAGTCGGAACCCAGTTGCGAGGTCCAGCTGAGGAACTACCAGACTGACGGCGGTCGGTGACGGGGCCTAGCGGAGGTGCCACCCAGCCAGACGGCGGCAAGCGGCGGCGGTGATCGGTGAAGTTCGGCTGCGCCGGCGGTGTGCGGCATAACCGGCCAGGCAGACGGCGGCAGGCGGTGGCGAATGACGGGGATGATCTGCGGAGCTGTGCAGCGCTACTTGGCGGAGGAGCTGTGCAGGAGCTGTTGCGGTGAGTCCAGCAGCGGCCGGGCTAGTTGAGGCCTAGCCGGATTCTCTGTTTACTTCTATCTACAGGTCAGTAAGATGCCACCAAAGAAAGAGGAAATGGAAGAAATCAAAAAATCTCTGAACTTTATGTCAGAAGAATTGGCCAAATTGACTAGCCAACAGGACAAAATAATAGGCCTAATAGAACAGGTACAAGCCCTAAATTTAATAATTCAAGAAAAAGACAAAAAAATTATGGACCTGGAGCAACACGGGCGTCTTTTGGAGCAACGCGTCGAGGATCTTGAACAAGGTTCTCGTATTGATGACCTAGTTATAAGTGGACTAGACATCAGATATCAGTCATACGCCCATGCCACAGTAGGACTGAGTGGTGAAGATGCACCCATGAGGGAATCATTGTCCTTAGAAAATCAAGTGCTTCAGTTCCTTAATAATAAAGACATTAAGGTAGAAGCCAATGCAATCTCAGCCTGCTATGCTCTACCGAAGAAAGATAACAAAACAAAGAAATCAATTGTGATGCGCTTTGTGAACAGAAGGGTAAAGAATAACATACTGAGGCAGGCCAAAAAGCTAAAGGAAACTCAAGTTTACATAAATGAACACCTGACAAAAAAAAAACGCTGAATTAGCACGACAGGCACGGATGCTAAAAAAACAAAATAAGATACAAGCAACCTGGACAAGAAATTGTAGAATTTGGATTAAACTAAATGGATCACCTGAGCAAGCAAAGAGTATAATGATCAGAGATGCTACTGACTTAGATAAATACAGATGAACACTGATTAGAAAATTACGAGCCAATGATAATCCATATTCATACACACGATAAGAATAGTTCTTTTGATACACCATGCCAAAGTACTCTAATAAAAATAACCAAAATAAACAAAAACTTATGACCGACTCAAGTAGACATCAATTATCCCCAGTTGGAGGAAGTCATTTGACACAGAATGAGGAAACTCAAACTCTGAAAATATACCATTATGCTGAACATAAACCACAAGAGATGGAGAATGATATTGATCCTGATAACCACTTTTTCAATAATATTCATAACCACTGTGAATATTACACTGAAAAACAATTCAAAAGTCAAATGCAATTAGATGGTAAACTGTCAATAATACACTTCAATAGCAGAAGTCTTAACAAAAACTTTCCACAGATTCAGGACTATTTAAAACAGCTAGACAGAAAATTCACAGCTATTGCAGTCTCTGAAACTTGGCTTAACGAAGAGCAGGCTCCCCTGATGGCAATAGAGGGATATCAGATGTTTTATATTAACAGAACTCAAAAAAAGGGTGGTGGTGTTGCACTGTATATTGATGACCTGTACAGGTGTAAGCTTGTAAATGAAATGTCCTCAGCACTACCAGGGATTTTGGAATGTGTTACTGTTGAGATTGACCTAGACAAAACAAAAAATCTAATCATAAGCTGCATATATAGAACGCCGGGAACTTGCATTGAGACATTCAGAGATAAATTAGTCGAGCTGTACAATAATATTACTAGTAAGAAAATGGTAGCAATTTGTGGAGATTTCAATATTGACTTACTGAATCCTCATCAACAAAATGTAGTAACAGAGTTCATGAACTCTATGTACAGCATGAGTCTATATCCCACAATAACACATCCCAGTAGAATCACAGTTCACTCTGCTACACTTATTGACAACCTGTTTGTCAATGTTTTCGATAAGAAAATAGAAAGTGGATTATTGATAAATGATATAAGTGACCACTTGCCAACCTTTGCACTTATCCATGGCCACACGGGGCCCAACGCAGAAAAAACTTCAAAATCGTTCAGACACAAATCTCCAAATGCAATCAGTTCTTTTAAAGAGGACTTGCTGAAGCAAGAATGGACAGAAGTCTATGTATCAGATGTAAATGAAGCCTATGACACATTTATAAACATTGTAACCACTCTTTATGAAAAAAACTGCCCATTAGTAATAAAAAAGCTTAAACACAAATTTGCTAATAAGCCATGGTTAACCAAAGGACTACAAAAGGCGTGTAAAAAGAAAAATTTATTAAATAAAGCTTTCCTAAAGAAAAGAACAAAAGAAGCAGAGCAGCGGTATAAAACATACAAAAATAAGTTAACATATATAATAAGATGTAGTAAAAGAGACTATTACAGTAAAGAACTGGAGAAAAACAGAGACAATATTAAAAATACATGGACAATACTCAACAGTATCCTTGGAAATAAAAGCAGAAATACAAGCTACCCAACTAATATTCCAAAAAATAATAAAACGACTCAGAGTGTGAATATTGCTTCACCTGCAGATGAATTTAATAATTTTTTTGTTAACATTGGACCTAAACTGGCCCGAGAAATACCCACTACGGTGCCAACAGGTGATACAATATGCAATAACACTCCTGTAAAAGACTCCATCTTCATAAAGAACACAGACGAAAGAGAGGTCATTGAAATTGTTATATCGTTCAAAAGTAAAACATCTACTGACTGTGATGGTATTGACATGCTACTAGTCAAAACTGTTATTGAATGCATAGTAAAACCACTGACGTATATCTGCAACCTGTCTCTCCAATCAGGTATATTTCCCAATGCAATGAAAATAGCTAAAGTAATTCCGATATACAAGACGGGCGACAGAGGGGAACTCTCAAACTATAGACCAATTTCACTATTACCGCAATTTTCCAAGATACTTGAAAAAATATTCTATGAGAGAATTGACAACTTCATACTGAAGAATGATTTATTATGTGAGCAGCAATATGGGTTCAGACACAAGAGGACAACTGCATATGCCCTAATGGAATTTACAGAAAAAATATCAACAGCCATTGAAAATAAAGAGTATTCAGTTGGAGTATTCCTAGATCTTAAAAAAGCATTTGATACAGTAGATCATAATTTATTATTAAAGAAACTACAAAATTCTGGTATTAGAGGGGTAGCACTGTCCTGGTTAAGTAGTTACTTAAAGAATAGATATCAGTATGTATGTGTTAGCAACAAAAACTCAGAGTTGCTGAAGGTCACCTGTGGAGTCCCACAGGGTTCAGTTTTGGGACCATTATTATTCAATATGTATATAAACGATATATGTAAAGTTTCAGAAAAATGGACTTAATATTGATTGCCGATGACACTAATCTGCTATGCAGTGGAAACAATTTGGAACAACTTCTGGATACACTCGGGAAGGACTTAGGAATGTCATATCCGGCTCTAGGGAGCCGGGCAATCAGAGCCAGGGGCAAGCCAGTGAGTCGTGATATTTTATTCAGGGTAAAGGGGAAGGGATGAGGAGAGCACAGATACTCATGCAGAGGTACACTCACAGGTTGCACAGCGCAGAGGTAAGCAGCTCGTACCGGACGTGGGGGTAGCAAGACGTACATACTCACAGCGGGATACAAACACAGGAATGCTGCAAGAGGAGTATAAGCTGACACCAGACGAAGGGGCTTCAGCTTAGCAATGTGTTTATGTCGCAGCCCCGAGTCATCGAGGCTGCTCCTATTTATCCTCATTGGCAGCGCCCCAGCTGATGAAGACTAATTGGCCCCAGCCGTCCATAATACTGCCAGCTGGGGGCCAGCTGAGACGCTGCTCAATGGGAAGCAGGGATGAGGGAAAACATGGGCTGAGTGCCGAGACGGCATCTCAACCCATGGTGACAGAGCCCCTCCCTCAAGGTCGGGCTCCTGAACGACCAGGAACATCCCAGCCCCCCCCCCCACACACACACACCTAGGGTGGGAGGAAGGGAGGCGGACCGGAGGGGAAGAAGCCAAGGGAAGGACAACACCAATGGGGCAATGTAGGGTAGCGGGAAAGAAAAACCCAAATACAATACTGACAAAACAGAATAATTAACCCAGGTACAGATGGGGAGAAGAACTGGGTCAGCACGCCGGTTACATACTACCCAGAGAGTACCAACCATGCGTGACCCAGAGCAAGGAAAAAAGAACCACCAAAAAGGTCAGGGCAAAAAATGCTGAGTACGGTTAAATAAAGGGGAACCTATACACAGTGCTAATTTAAGTACATACACACACAGTCACCAAGAAAAGTGAGGGTGGCTGGAACAAATGACAATTATAGAGCATGGTGTTACGGAAAACAAGGCACATGACTCTATAATGAACCAACAGGACAAAAAAGAAATACTGAGTGCAGGCAAAGAAAAACCCACACACACGAATATATAAATACCCAGTCACCTAAAGAAATGAAAGTGACTGGAATAAATGGATAACTGCAGAGCATGGTGTTACGGAAAACAAAACAAA